>PVJA010004662.1:0-84405 GCA_004027025.1 Myocastor coypus | reverse complement strand
TTGCAAAAGAAGAAAAGGGGAAGTGGGTTTAGTACAAAGCCTGTTATCCAATCTGAAGCAAAAATTGTTCTTTAAAGGATGCTGAGTCCATTTTTTTAAGAAAGAGATGATTTCTAAAAAGTAGGTACCCACAAGCCAGGATAATTTAGAAAGAACCCCTTCGACTTGATAAAACTGCAGACTGTGAAGCAAGCGTCCCTGAAAGAAAGTCTTTCTCATCCTGGACAGTGAAGTGGGATTAAGGTGAGATACTAGGGTCATGCTAATCCCCAGAGACTATGCAGGGAGGGCTGCTTTAAAGGAATCCTTTGTGAAGTAGACAATGGGCTGCAGGTGGGACAAATAGAGTTCTACTGCTGTAGACTCTGTAGACCATAGATGGATCATATTGCCTTCTGGCCTCAGCTTTCATATCTGTACAATGACCACAACATCCATGTCCCATAAGCTTGCTATATATGCAGCCCCTTCAGTCCTACCCGAGGCAAATGAAAACAGCACATGCACTTGCACAAACTTCCCAGCTGACTCATAATACACAGTTACAACTCCCCGCAGTCCCTCCACCTTGACAGTTCTTTGACTCCACAGGGACAGGGGCTGAAGGGACCATGAACAAAGCAAAGGAGTTGAACATCGGTTTCTCAGAATATCAGTCACGGCGAAAGAAACTAGATATTTCAGATGCAAGGAACTGGTGGAATGCAGATCTTTAGTATTCATCAAAGGTTCAGTGGGTGGGGCAAACAGCCTGCTCACACTGCCTGAGGGTATGCAGTCATGGGTTACAGGGCTGTGAGCCCTGGTGGGTGGCAGATGTGGATAGACTGAAGGTGGCCTGCTGGTTCCACCACCTTCTCAGCCTACAGGACCAGAGCAATGAGCATCTTATCTTCTTCCTAAGAATGTCCTGGTTGACCAGCAAGAATGTCTATCACGTCAGCCCCTTTCCCACTATGCACCCCTCACAGGGTGGAGAGCTCATGCCCCAGCTCAGAGTCCTGCCAATCAGGGGACACCCCCTCCTACTTGCTGCCAGCTGGTGCCTTCAAGTGAGGAAACTCACCAGGATTCCCCCTGCTGATGAACAAGAGGCAAGAATTGTTTTTCTGTTTTGTTTTGTTTTGTTTTGTTTTGAAGTTTTAAACAGAAAGTAAAGCTTACAATCTTTTGCAGCTAAGCAGATGCCTTCTAGTACCAAGAGTTTAGAGAACATGAAAATGTTGCCGGGCGTGGTGGCGCACGCCTGTAATCCCAGCACTCGGGAGGCTGAGGCAGGAGGATCGGTGCGAGTTCGAGACCAGCCTGGGCTACAAAAATGAGCTCAAGGCCAGCCTGAACTGCATAGCGAGACCCTGTCTCGAAAAAAAAAAAAAGAAAATGTTACCAAGACTCCAATGTGATTTCCCCCTGCCCCCCCCAAAAAAAGCCAAACTGGGGGCTACTTGGCAGAACACAGTGGCCCAACTTTCTTAGTACCAAGAGGAATGGAGCCCGTATTTCTGTAAGCATGGAGTGGGAGCACTTTTTGGGAGGGCCTCCCAGCAGATGCAATTCCCCAATAGTCAGGAAGGAGGGAATGAGGTACAAATGACCGACCAAGCCCCTCTACCTCCAGGGCCACTGCAGACCCCTGCAGGCCTGCTAATCATCTCTCTGTCATCCAAAATTGGCTACATTCCCTTTTCCAAAGGACTTGCAGTTTCAGGTCACTGCTACATTTCTGGCAGGAAGCTGGAACCCTGGCACTGTGGACTCACTCACCATGCCCTCAGTGCTATCTGCCTCAGCCCAGGAGCTCTAGCATGGTCTAGCTAACTGAGCAGAAATAGGAGCTGCTTATGTCTGAGTGAGGAAAGGAGTTGGTACTAGGTGGTGACTGGAGCATATCAGGGAAGGATGGGCTCAGGAGAACTTGCTGTCCCAGAGAGCTGACAGGCCTGGACCTGAGATAGAGAAAGAGAATCATTTCCTGGGTGGCCTGTGCTCAAGACAGGAAAGAGACCTGGTTGGAGGCCAAGTGTAATGCTATTCAGAAAACTGTGGGCTAAGGAGAGAATTTTGGCCACATGTAGAAGATGAAAATACATCTATGAATACAAGAGGCATTGTAGTGGGCAGGGTCAGGCACCAAAGCAGTTTCAGAGCACTAAAAAATGCAGCAACATAAGGGTCCAGGTCAGGACCCTGATGTAACTCCCTAACTCTTGACAAACTCTTTGAGTGTAAACAGACTCCCCCCAGTCATCCAATGTAAACCCCACTTGATGCAGAAATTTCCTTAGCAGCATCCCAAATGCCCTGCCCTATCTGTCCCTGCTTGAACACCCACAGAGATGAGAAAGTCACTACCACACTGGAGAGCTTCCTCATGAATTAACAAAACCAGCCTCCCTACAGCTTCCACCTTTGCTATAAGTGCTGAGACCCAGACCCCACCAAGAAGGATGGGTCCCTTCTCTACAAGACAACCAGGAGGCTGACTGTCTACCTCCCATCTCCCCCCTGTGCAAAGTTCCTTCCTTCCCTATGCTGCAAAGGCACAATTTTGCACTTCCCAATGTTCTGGTTTGTTGACGGCCTATTGAAAGGCTCCCAGAGACTGTGCATGTTCTTACCTCAGCAGCCCAGGGAGCAGGCAGCTATCATGGGACTAATCTGGACCCATGCAGCTGACCCACTGAGCTGCATTTACTATGCATGTCCAGATGCAGACAGGACAATGAACTCTGTGCCTCAGTTTGTCCTTCTGCAAAACAGAGCTTCACCAGGAACTCACAAGGCAGCTAGAAGGTAATACAGTGAAATGCTTTGAACAGGACCTTCAGCACCATCACCATTCTGTGATCATTCTTTATGCCACTTCTGAGATTTCCAGAAATTCCCATTGACCACTACCAGCCACCATAAGGCTAATCCTGCACTGGAGCAGTGCAAGCTCCCCTGTCATGTTCTAGTGTCCTTCTGCCATGCAGTGGGTTGTGTCAGACCCCCAAGTTGCAGACCCCTGAGGAGTAGCCACCAAGTCTCAAGGTCCCGGAGACAAAGGCTCAGGGCACATGTAGGGCTGCACCCCCACTTAGAAGCAGCTCTTCTGTGCACCCTCTTCTCTTGCTTGCCTATCAGGGAAGGAGTTACTGGCCTTTACCCTACTACTAGTAAGTCACAACTGTCTGTGACTACTTGGACTGGGATGAGAACTTAGTACAGCAAAATCTTGATACCATGAGGGTGGGGGTGGCAGGACAGGAGGCTGCTTGCTTCCAGAATGTCCTGGTGGGGCCTTCCTCAAGTCTACATTTCCAGACCCCCTCTACAGTGAGCAGATTTCAGGCACAGCGCCACTCATGGGCAGGCCATTCCCACTCCCACAGGCTACTCACTGTCCCGGGAATGGAATTCAGAGGAATTGGGCTCTGGGACCCCAGAGGGAGAAGTAGTAGCCTTGGGCTGCCAGACGAGGCCTGGGCAGAAGCAGTGGTAGGAGCTGGGTGACATGGAGGAAGCTACTCCACCCCTGGGATGCACACCACCGTCCAGCATGCACAGTCCCCACCTGCTTCCCAGCAAAGGAACTGGGCAACTCCCTGTCTGCAGCACCAAGCCATCCACCTGTGTGTGGAGGACATGGCATCCAGGGAGCATCTGAGGAGGCAGCCAGGGATGCTGGCCTTCCCTTGGCAGAGAAGGGACCTGAGGCAGACAGGCTGGGCCAGAGAGGTCTGGGGGCCGGAGGCCGAGGGCAGACTCCTCCTGCCACCGAGCTGGGAAGTGCATGTTTCCTGAGGATGAGGACCTGGTGGGGTTTAGCCGCTGATCTGCCAGCCCTTTACACAGCCCTGTGAGGGACAGGCTCAAGGCACAGACAAGTGAATGACAGCCCTGGCATGGCTGAGCTTCTCTTCCACTCCACTTCAGCGCCTGTGTCACCTGGACTGCAGGCTCCAAGAAGGCCAGGGCTTGTCACTGTATCCTATGTTCCTCCAGGCCAAGCTTGGTGTCAGGGCAAGAATGGAACCTGCGCACTGGGGTGGAGGGAGGGGTGATTTAATGAGCACTGTCACTTTCCGGGACCACACGTGCAGCCACAGGAGAAGCCCAGGTCTAGAAAGAGTGGGGTGCTTTGCGCTCACTGCTTGTTGTGCGCCCCCAGAATTAAATAGGATGCTACAGACTTTTCTTCACCTAGGCCAATATTAGGGACTTCTAAAGCAGAAAGATTGCTGGCTCTGTTTTCAGCTTCGGTCAGGGGAAGTGTGTTTCCAGCTTCCAGGATGCCACCTGACTGGCTGGCCTTCGCAGGCTTTCTCTGTGAGCCTGAGGCCGAGCCCAGCCCAGCAGCCCAGCACGCCTCTGCCCTGAAGAAAGTCCAGGCCAGCTTCTCAAGTCGTGTGTGCCTCTCCTCGCCCTCCCCACCTCCCAGAGACCCACCCAATACGCTCTGCTGTCTTTCACAGCCAATCCTGCTCACTCCTGCCAGCTCCCCAGCTCCTGCCTCCACCCACTGCTGCTCTTCTCTGTACCTACTCCTCACCTCAGCAGCTGGTGTCATGCCCTCCCGCTGTGCGGGCCCTGAGTGTCTGGCTCAGACTTTGCAATGTGCCTTTCACCCTCAACTTTATACTAATTTGCTCACTGAGCACCAGAAGCACCTTGGGCTATGTCACCTCGGACATGCTACCTCACTGCTCTGATCCTCCCCTTCCTCCTCTATAACATGTGGGACAATAATCACAAGGATCCAGTATATAGGAAAATCCCCTGTGGAAGAAAACACTGCACAAATGACACCGCTCAGTTCCAGTTAAGCAGGGAGTAGACACCAGTTGCACATCCACTAGCATTTCACCCCAACCCACCTGTGTGCTTATTAACCACTGGGTGACCTCGGTCAGGGAAATCCAAGGAAAGAGCTTTCATCCACGCCACATAGCACCCTCTCCCCAGCAAGGAGCAGCTGAAGCATGAACATTGGCTCCAGGCAAAGCTGGCTGGCAGCCCGGCTCCAGCAGGTACTACAGGTGACCCAAGTACTAGCCAACCTCATGCACTTCCCTG
The DNA here is from genome assembly GCA_004027025.1 of Myocastor coypus. Lineage (NCBI taxonomy): Eukaryota > Metazoa > Chordata > Mammalia > Rodentia > Myocastoridae > Myocastor > Myocastor coypus. The sequence continues at coordinate 79,347 of PVJA010004662.1, read as the reverse complement.
TCCTCATGCTCCTCTCATCTTCAGTACTGTGCATGGAGCTTGCCCTCACAAGGCAGTGTGGGGAAAGTAGTAATCAACTGTGGTCACTGGGACTTGACACATACTGGGTCTCCTTTCCCTTCTTTGTCTTTCTGCTTTTCTTCCTTAGGGAGCCCACTCTTTCCCCTTCCTATTTAGGAGCTCGCAAACTCCACCCTTGCTAGAAACTATCCTTCCTGGTATTTTCTTGCACAGAGCAGAACTCCAGCAGGCCCAATGTCTTGAAGAGATAAGTCTCTCAGGGCCTCAAGCTCAGTGAGGAACAGACCAAATACTTGCCAATGTACTGGGGACTCAAAGCAAGAAATTATCAGATTCGCTCTTATTTCCTGTGGGTCTGACAACTACCAAGAAGAATGCCTGCACATTTAAGTAGGTATGGTGCGCAAATGAAAAACCAAAAAGTTGCTTCTTATTTGCTGAGACACCAGTGTGGGAACTGGGGAAAGCATCGTCTTGGGGGAGGGGGCACGGGAAGCTATGCTCGCCTTTGGAACTAAGAGACAGCTCCCTCCCACAGACTTTCTGCTGCTCCTCCACCCGCTCCCCAGCCCACAGCACCAGCTGCACTGCCTGGGAACCGAGAGAACAAAAAGCCCAGCCCAGGGAGTTCCGGGAGGGGGGGTGGCACAGGGAACGGAGGTGGCAGTGGGGGAAGGTGCCAACCAGCCCTGACCAGAGAGCTGCGGGGTAAATGGCATGGAAAATGAGATCAGAGACCTAGCTGGGGGCAGACTGGGAAGGTGCCATGGGCGCACATGGCTGGCAGAAGCCAGGTGATCATGAAAAGCCAGAGACGCTTGGCATTCCCCTCGGGTGTCCTCTTCCCACACCAAGTTCAAAGAAAGAGAGCCCAGGAACCTAACTCAGGGATGGACAGCTGTGTGTAGTCCCAGTGCACCAGCATCTGGCAACAGACACTTCCCCAGTGTCTCCCAGTGACCAGTGCCACACTGCCCTTGCCCAGCCCTTGCCAGACAGAACAGGAGCATGAGTCCAGGAGTGCTGCTCTGAGCACAGCGCCTCTTCATCAGAGTTCGTGCTTATCCTTGCACTCAGGACCTGCTATTTCAGGTGGAGCTGCATCAGGACTATGTCTTTTCCAGAGGCTGGGCCATAGCACCTATTCTTATGACCCTCAAGCCCCATGAATGAAGCAAGGCAGGATGGTGGTGACAATGACCATAAAGACAACTGCAGCCACAAAGCAGAGATTCCTCTGTGTGGCACTTTTTTATACTTTTATGTGCAAGTATGTCATTGAATCCTCACAAAATGCAGCTACATAGGTGAAACAAAATATAAACCAGAGAAGTTAAATCATTTGTCCAGGGTCACCCAACTGAGGACCATATGAACCAGTTTTAAACCCAACCAGAGTCCCCTTCCTAAATACAACACAAACCCACTTCTTACATTAAGGTGCCCCCTAGTGAGGCAACAAGGAAAATCGAGGCCACCTCATTTCTGCAGGGATCTTGCCCTTTTGAGTTGCACACCTAGGGCATTTGTAACTGTAACAGGGAGGAGAAGGAAGGAGAGGAGATTCAGTTGTGCTCTCTGGGCTGTGCCAGGCCCAGCCCACAAATTAGCAAGGAGCATGGGGTTCAAGAGCTCCGAGCTGGCATGGGATGTGCTTCACCTAATGCCCTGCCAGGTCTTTTCTCCCAGCAAAGGACAGGGACTGTGGAGGCTGTCCTGGCATAGTGGCCACATCAAATGTCCTACCTGAGAATCTGTAATAAGCAAATCAATAATGAAGAGAGGATGCACATTAGCCTTTGAACAGGTGCCAGAAAATTTATTTTTTATCTTATTCGAGGTGAACAAGTGTGTGCTTGAAGCCTAGGGGAGGCTGTGGACAGGGACTGGGAGACAGGGAAGAGAGGAAGGGGAAGGGCCCAGGGCCACATGCTGGGGCATCAGCAGGTGCTGGGAAGAACAGGTGGCAGTGGGTTGGGTCCGAATCAGGGACACCAGCCAGGCTGGGTGTGCACTGTGGGTACAAGCCCGGAAGCAAGGTAGAGGCTGAGGGGTGCTCATAGGCACATGTGTGTGGAGAAGGTGCCTACCGGGGCTGGGGGCTAAAGGAGGTCCTGAATGAAGGCCATGCTTAGGATAGGGATCTTCACTTCCTGGTGCCAAATTGAATGAAAAGTCATCATGAGCTCTCTGATCCAAAGATGCAGAGTAGAACATTTCAAGTACCCGCTCACGCTCCACCTCACCATTCACTGCTGACTTTCCTCCCTCCTATCACGGGCTAGCCAAAGGAGCCAGTTCCCTTCCTTCCACCGTCCAAGTCCACTACAAGGCTCCAGTCCCAGGACTCAAGGAAGAAGAAAGCATGCATTAAACTTGCCTATGAGGTCAATGTACCCCGAATCCCAGATCCTCATGCAATGCCAAAAAGAACAACAATAATACCATAACAGATTTCATAATTACACGCTTGAAAAGATCTCAGAAGTGAACAGACCCAGTGTTTCTCAAATGTATAAAAGAGACACCCACTTCTTTGAAACCTCAAGTTTTACTTTCTTAACTTTTGTAAGTGATTTGTCCTATTGCATCGATGTTCACCTATATTTTCACATAAATTAATGTTTGAAAATCTCTCCACATAGTGAGCAGGGCCTCCTGAAGATGACTGTCACACTGATAATCTCTGTGCCTTGCAAGAACTCCAGGGCATGGTCAAAACCTCCTGTGGAAACTCACCAAATTAATATTCATCTCATCCAAATCCGTGCTCCTACAACCCTATCCTTTTATATGTAGAAAAACTAGACCCAAGAAGATTGTTATGTCCCCAAGGTCAGACGGCTAGTTAGGACCAGAGCTGGAGACTCTACTCCAATGAAAACAAAAGAAAAAGGGGGGAAAAGCAAGGGACAGATTTCCTAGAGACCAGAAAGCCTCATGGCCCAAGCACTGCTGCCCTGTCCTAAGCCACATACCTCTCTCCCTGCCTGCAGAGTTTTAGCACAGCAGCAGCTCAAGACAGAACCTTACAATATCATCTCTCTCCATGAAACACAAAATCCCCCAACACAATCTCACCCAGGCCTTACAACAATTCCCCAGCTTCAGCAACATCCCACACGTTTCAGTGTTCACCAAGTTCTTCTTTGCCCCGCCTCTTTTCACCAGTGGATCTACAAGTGCTTAGGTGCTAACCACTCTCCATGCAGATGGGGATAATGTAGAAGGGGAGGATGTTGGCTGGAGTTGAGGAGGTCACATCGGGCCCCAGAGGAGCCACAGGACTGTGTGAAAGAGCCACCCAGTCCTGTGGCTCCTACATGCATCTGCCTTTGTCCTTCCTGGAGCACAGAGCCCTAGGTCAGAATCCATAGGGACCAGAATTTTCCCCTTAGAATGCTAGGTGCCAGGGGCTGGCTGCACTAGCTATGAAAGAAGGAGGGTTTCCCCCCAGAGCCTGGAGAGAAAGGACGCCAATGCAGGCGGCTGCCCCATCCTTCTTGTTCCAGGGAATTGGAGCCTTCTAGCGGAGTCAGCTTGAGGAGAGCCAGCAGTGATAGTAAGTGATACCACCAAAGCTCAGGACTCGGGCTGGAGAACCCTGGGTGGAAGCCAGCGCTCAGTTCGCTTGGGTGCCCCAGCAGGGAGGGAATATTGAAATCCCAGTTTAAACCAGGCCTCTTTGAAAGGCAGAGGCAGGGCCATTTGATGAACTTGACACAGTGAAATGGGTATGATCTCAGGTCACAATGAACTGTCTAAAGGAAGCCCCCCCCCCACGCCTCACCATGATTCTCCAGCTTTTGTTCCTAGACAGCTGGCCTCATTCACCTGCCTCTGCGAGGGTCTGGGTCAAACAGAGTAGGGTCTAGGCTGGGCTGGGCTAGGCTGTGCTGGGATTAACCTGGTGCCGGGGCTGCAAAGGAAAGGCTCTGAACACTGCCAGCTGAGCTCAGGAGCACAAGCTTGAAAAGCTGCTAAAAATACTAAGCACTTTCTTGCAGGGGGGCTGATTTAGCTGACCTTTCCTGAGGATGGCCAATTTGCTGACATCATACTGGAGACCAATGGGCAGAAAAGTCTCCCTCTTCTCTCCAGCTGACTCTTGAGCTGAACTAAAGCAAGATGGGAATATCCTCTCTGTCCCAGCACCGCTCACCTCAGATGGACCAAGGAGGATGGAAAGGAAGCCTACTGCAACCCAGAACATCTACTCAGGACAAGCCATGGGCCAGAGATATCAGAATATATCAGGTATTCTTGGTTGCTGGTGTCAAATGGCTCACATCTGAGACCAGCTCAGCAGCAGATTATCATCTGTGGCATGGGCTGGAGCGTGGGGAAAGCCAAGGGGGCAGCAGATCTCTTCATGCATGCATGCATTCATTCATTCATCCATCCACCCATCCATTTGTTCATTTTTAGTTATTCATCCATTCATTTACTGGGCCCCTGTTCTGTGAAGTGGGTCCTATGCCAGCTTCTTCATGATCAGGCCCTTCATAACTAATTCTGGTCCCTTCTGAGCCTCATTTCTGTCTTGCAAAGAGGCCTGGTTTAAACTGGAGGATTTCAACATTTCTTCCCTGCTGGGGCACCCAAGCAAACTGAGTTCTGGCTTCCGCCCAGGGTTCTCCAGCCCTGAGTCCTGAGCTTTGGTGGTATCACTTACTATCACTGCTGGCTCTCCTCAAGCTGACTCTTCTAGAAGGCTCCCATTCCCTGGAACAAGAAGGATGGGGCAGCTGCCTGCATTGTAGTCCTTTCTCTCCAGGCTCCTGGAGGGAAATCCTCCCTTTTTCACAGCTAGTGCAGCCAGTCCCTGGCACACACCCAGCATTCTAAGGGGAAGATTCTGGTCCCTATGGATTCTGACCTAGGGCTCTGTGCTCCAGGAAGGACAAAGACAGATGCACGTAGGAGGGACAAGACTGGGTGGCTCTTTCATACAGTCCTGTGGCTCCTCTGGGGCCTGATGTGACCTCCTTAACTCCAGCCAACATCCTCCCTGGCCTTGAGAAGCTGATATTCTATAGGTAGGCCTAGAGCTTGGCCAAGGCAGAACAGCTAACTGCATAAGACAGAAATGAATCCTGACAGCTCCTGATTGATGCCCTTGTTATCCTGAAAGGGAGATAAGGAAGCAACTTTTCAAGGCCAGCAGCACCCAATGAAGAACCCTACACCACCCAGAGCTGCCTACACCTACCAAAGATGCCTGCTCATATGACAACCCAAGCAACCCTCATCACCTCATCTTTTGGAAGTTAAGAACCTGCTGGTATCTAGAGAGGTCACAGTACTTGTGTGAAGTCACACAGCAGGAAACTAGGAGCAAGCCCAGGTCTGTATGACCCCAAACCCCACCTCTGAAGCCACCAGGAAGCACAGGAGTCCAGGGAAAGATGGGAAGGAGTAAAGCCTCTGCTATCAGGATAAAAGCCAGGTGAAAAGTGAGGTGGGGCCAGGAAAGAGGAAGGAGACAGATGGTGAGAAGCAAAGGTGAAAGAAAGCAAGGAAGATGCGGGTGTGAGACACAGATGCTGCCTCTTCTGGGCTGGAAGATGCCAGGGGTCTTTCTACCTAGTGGGTCTGGAGAAATGGGTTGTGACCCCAGGAGAGGACAATCCGACTCCAGCCCTGGCCTCTGCCTGGGCTCAGTTGCTCTGGGCCTGCGGGTGGAAGGGAACCAAAAGCCAGAGCCTCTGAGAGCCAGGCCAGGCCCCTCTCTTCTCCAAGTGTGGAGAGAAAGGACAAGGCCACTCAGGTAAGGAGAAGGCTAATGTCTCCTTGTTAAATGAAAGAAGGAAAAAGACATCATGAGATGGAAGTCATGGGAACTGGCATTTCATCAGAAGATGGCTGTGTTTTTAGCTCTTCCATCCAGTGGAATCCTTCTTTGGGTTTCAGGGCACACAGTGTGCAAACTGAGCAGGGCTGTCTGTGGCCAGAATCTCCAGCCACAAGGTGGGTGTGGCCAAGGGCACTGGCTGTCCCCGTTGGAAGGTAGAGTCCACAGAAAGTCATCTTTAAGTGGACCAAAAATGGCCACCGTGCTATGCGATCCCATCTGCGGTCCCTGGAAAGCTGGCTTCGAGTTCCTGTGGGGCCTTTGGGCAACTTGAAAGGGAGTCAACATTTCTGAGATGAGCCAGTAACCACAATGATTTTCTTGCCCCAAGGAATGTCACTTGACTTTGCGGATGGGAATGTGCTGAGACCAGTGTCAACTTTGTCCATCCTGGAAGAACAGGGTGTTTGCCAGCAAAAGGCCCAGGCACCTGGAAGCCACACAAACTCCCACGCTTACAGAGCTGCTGGAGGAAAAGCTTGCGTCTTTCCCTGCAGACTCCGCCTGAGCATGTGGCTCCCCTCTGTCCAGCAATGGACAGCCCGGGGCTCCAGCTCCCGATGTGCAGTGAACAGAAGAGAAATACCAGATTAATTTCAAGATTCATTAGACATCATTCATTTGATGAAGAGTCATCAAATGAGAAAGGAAAGAGTGAGCCCACCCCAAGTCAGATGGAAAACACTACAGATGCTGATCCCTGGGAGGGGTGGGACAGCACATAGTGCTTGCTGAGGCCAGGGGTATGGCACGTGTCCTCAGCCCCAACATGTCCCTTACTGAGCCTTCATCTAGGGCTGACCACAACTTAGGCCAGGTGGCAGGGAAAGAGAGACATGGATGGGGACACTAGAAAGAGTAATCAACTTGTCCTAGCTAGCTTAGATCTTGGCAGATTTCAACACCCTAGGAATCTCCTCCATGCCTATCAAAGAGAGAAGATGGTCCCCTTGACTTCAGCCAGCAGGTGACCCAGCTCCTGTGGTAGTAGGAACTCCATGTCACGGAATGAGGGGAGAGGAGAGCAGCACTCCAGGCGGCCTCCATGCTGAGGCTGCCACCCGCCCAAGATCACACAGCTAGAATTTGAAGCTCGTGCCTTGTTGGGAAAAGTGCAGGAAAAAAGTAACAGAAGTTATGCCTAACTTACCCCTTCCGCCCCCTACATAAGGACCCATGAGCACAGGAGCTCAATGCTGGCCCTTGTTCTTACCCAGAGACCCAAAGGAACTCAGCACAATTAGCAGGCCTGTGCTCAGCAAACAGCTTGGGCACAGAGCTATGGGCCAGCAGAAGAAGTAGGACTGTTGAGGCCACTGACCCTTTCAGCTGCTCGAATTGTGACTAAGTGACCCTCAAGGAAGCCCCAGGGTGCAGCAGGGTGCAGACACATTTGCTCCTAGTTTCTGAGGCCCAGAAGGAAACACAAAGGCTTCAAACTGAACCCATGACTTGGGCTTGCAAATCCCCAGGGAACTAACCCCTCCAGACACACTGTCTGCTCACCAGTCATGTTAATGCAAGGAGAATCACTCCAGCCTTATTTTCTCTAAGATAACAAGCTGGGCTCCTTCAGCAGCTTCTCAAGTGAGCCTACATTGAGTTCCCTCCTGTCTTGCTTGCTCCCCTTGGTGTTTATGTCAGTATATTGTGTCAGTTAAAAGACAGCTCTGGCTCTGGGAGATGGCAGCAAAGATGGGAAGGCAACAAAGGGAGAAGGATCAGGGGTGAGGGTCTCCACATAAGCTGCTATTAGACAGCTCCCAGAAATGCTCCTCAAAACAGAACTTCCAGCCAGGCGTGGTGGCTCACGCCTGTAATCCCAGCACTCGGGAGGCTGAGGCAGGAGGATTGGTGCGAGTTCGAGACCAGCCTGGGCTACAAAAGTGAGGTCAAGGCCAGCCTCAACTGCATAGCAAGACCCTGTCTCAAAAAGACCAAAAGAAAAAAAAAAAAAAACAAAAAACAACAAAAAAAAAAAACCAGAACTTCCTGTGAGTGGTTGTCCAGAGCAGACCAGAGCTCAGATCTTCTCTCTGAGCTCTCTTTCAAACTTTTTCTTATGACTCTCTTATCCTGTGGCTGACTTGAATCACCAAGAAGTGTGGAACTCTCCACATGGTAGCATTGAAGCCCTGCCTCCCCATCTGGTAGGCTTCTGGCAGAATTTAACATGTGTTCCTGTTACACCATGCCTTGTTGGTTCGTGCTCCCATTCTTTTGGTCCAGATCTCCAAGGAGCCTATAGGTCATCCACCCATTTCCCACTAATGTCAGCTGCAAGTCTGGCTGTCCTGCCCTGTCCAATTCCTCAGTAAAATTGCCCACTCTGTGGAGTTTGAGTCTTAGTCAAAGATAAATGTCCATCCAAGTCACTAAAAAACTTGTTCACTTCCCTGCCTAGATAGTATCCCCTCTTTCTGGGCACCAGCTAGGGATGCTGAGTTCACAGCCCAACAGAGCTCCCTTTGTACTTCTTGGTTGGCCAGCCCCCAAAGTCCAACCACTTCCCCAAGCTCCACACAATTAGGAGGCTAAACCCCATGTCCCAGAGCTCCAGGTCCAGACTTCATGTCATTCCTCCTCACTGTGGGCCAGGCAAGTTTGTTTGCAGTCAACCGATTTCTTGGTGTCAAAAGCTATAGCTGTTACAGTGGGTAGTCATCAAATGAAAGAAAAGCGGCAAGTTTAACACACAAGGGTAAAGGTAGGCACTAGAAGTTGGCCTAAGGGCCATCCTTCCCAGTGGCCCCTCCTGAAATACCCAAGCAGAGGGGAGACAGGTATCCTTTAAGATCCCCAGAGGGAGGACTAAACATTCTCTTTGCAGTGAGGGAGAAAGATTGAGCTCGTTATCCCCTTGACTCAGCTCCTCCACCACTTACTCCTTTGCTGAGAATACAGCATGCGCCAGGCCTTGAGCAATACCAAAAGTACTGAATGCTCACATACCCATGTCCAGCAGTAGGCTCCCTCTACTGAAGAGGGAACCACAGAAGCAGTCGGATCTGCCGTATGGAACATGTTCCAGGGAGGCGATTGGAGCTTGTGTGATATTTCCAGGTAAGAGAGACTCTGCCCCTGCTCGGAGGAAAAGCAGCTTAGCATGGTGGGAACAAGTACCCATTACGGAGCTGTTTCAAGCTCCTGGAAAAGGATGAAGGTCAGGCAGCATCTCTTTCCAACCTTCTAAGTTCCTACAGAGGCACCAGTCTACAAGGGCCATGAGGCTTAGTGACTGGGAGTAACTGATCTGCCCTAGCCCCTCCAGTGTCCCGAGTCAGCCATCACTATACTGTGCCCACCCAACAGAGCCTGTGGCCAATAGGCCCCATCCGGTAAGTCAGGGTTGTGGTTCTGGCCACAGGTCCCCAGCTGGGCCTTGGCTGGCATCTAGCACCACCTACCGACCATGTGGGGAAAAGCAGAGGCGGAGCTGCCACCTCTTCCCTGGGGCTCCTGAATCTTAATCCAGCAGCCTGGCTGTCACACACAGATCACCCCTTAGATACTTATCCTCACCCAAGGACATAAGGCAAACTTTGAAAGTGACATAGACACTGTGAAGGAAACAGAAGCCCACAGAGCCTGCTGCAGCTGTCAGACCCAGGGACCAAGAATCCGCACAGGAATGTGAGAGGGACAAGACAGGACAGAGCAGGATGGATGCCGGGGAAGGGCGCGAACAGAGAGGACCAGTAGAGTGAGTGAAGGCTGGGCCTGTACTAGGGCAACACAGGAGGCGCAGGAGTGTTATGTGGAGTCTTGCTGAGAAAGACCTAGGGTCTCCAGCAGGGCTTGAGGTTGGCACTACAGGCTGGGCACGGTGCCAATGCTACAAGGTGCTCTTTATTCTAGATGATGCTCCTCCCCTCGGGTCAGGCATTTCTGAGCAGCTCCTCCCAGCCCTCAGGCCTCTGTACTTGCACTGACCCTCGGCTGTCTGCAGGGCTGCAGCTGGATCCAGGAATTGCCCTTCCTGGTGCCCACCTACATTCTGGTTCCTCCTAGCTGGGAGGTGGCAAGGAAGATTAGAAAGAGACAAAGAGATGAAACAGGAGTGAGGTTTTCAGCAGGAACGGGTGCTAAATGAACCCCACATCAAGTTGCCTATGGAAGATCAAATTGCAGTGAGGCATAGTCAGAAATTCCTGCTTAGGAGACAGCTTCCAGGCATTAGCGGCTCACAACCCTGATGGTCCAAGCTTCCCTCTCTTCCTGGGCCTCCCAAGAGGAATCATGTCTGACCTGCTCCCCAAAGGGAGTGTGAAGGTCTCTGCATGAAAGTCTGGGCTCTGGCATCAGGCCTACTAGCTGGTGATGGCAGGAAAATCACTTAACCTTCCCGAGCACCAGACTTCCCCTCCAAAAGATGGGGATAATAATAACCAGACTCACTCTTAGGAGTGGTAAAAAGTGAGCACACCAGCCACTCAGCACAATGCCTAGAAGGTAATTCAATAAACACTGGTCCAGAAGGCAAAGAAATAAGCGAGACGATAGCCACTTTCTTGCTCAGCCCTTGCCTCTGCTTGCCGGAAATTGGAAGACACGGCTCCACAGCCTCTGCACCAGCTCACAGCCTCCTGAGGGTGAGGGAGTAAAGGCAGGGATGGGGGGCACTGTGCCCGCATGCGTGATGACTGTGCACCTCACACCCTGGAGAAGGTGCTGAAGGAGGGAGCGGAGAAGGCCAGCACCCCGCTCTGTAGCATTCATTATTCAACGCCTCACACAACCCTGTGTCCATGCTGGGCTATGGCAAGGCCAGCACGGCACCAAGACATAGTCCTGGCCTGAGATGTGGATAGAAATGCCAGTGCATGGACACAGAGCGAGGCCTGACGTTCACACAGAGCTCTTGCTTCCTGTAGGGCCAGGTGATAAGGGCAGCTGCCATCCAAAGAGGAGGTCCGGCTTGCCGAAGGGCTGACTCTACATTGGTGCTTCCCAGACTTCCCTGCACATGGAAAAGAGCTTGTGCAGGGCCCTAACCCTCTAGGTCAGGAGAACGGCCCCACAGCCTGCATTTCTAACCAGTTTCCAGGTGCTACAGGAGCTGCTGCTGCTCTAAGGCTATGTAAGCTGTTCAAATCCATTGAAGTTCAACTTCAATGTAAAACATAGTTCCTTAATCACACTTGGCCTCAGTAGCCCCACAGCTGCCATACTGGACTGTGTGGACAGTGAGCACTTTCTTCTTTGGGAGACGGTCTCTGACAGCAATGCCCTGGAAAGGCTATTCAAAGAGTCAGGCGTCTGGAGGGAGACAAAGGCTGGCAGTAAAAAGTAAAAAGAGGTAGGTAGAGAGCTAAGGTCCATGAAGGCTGAGCCTGGAGAGGAGCTTCAAGACCGAGTGAGGTGAAGACCTCAGAAGGACTGAGGAGTGCTGAAAAACACTGGGCGGGCGGCAGCCTTACCTCCTGGCTGCCCATGGCGGGCAGGGGAATCATGAAACGCTGAACCACAAGGAGAGTATTTTTAAAAACCAGCCTGGGGGAGTCGCGGGAGTCAAGGTATAAACTGCAACCCTCTGGAGGCTGGGTGTAGAGCCAGACCTCCAGTATTTTTTGCTCGGCCATGATCCATTCGCCCACAGACCTGCAAGTGTCTGTGTTACTCAGGATGTGGGCAAGTAGTTGGGTTTTGTTGTGTGGGGCAGGGGCAGGGGAGAAGAGTTGCATATGTGCCAGGGAAGGAGCCTGAATAATGTGATGTCTCCTCCCTCCAAGAAGTGCACGCACATCGGAGCGGCGAACAGATGGCCCAGCAAAAGGGGTTAAGTAAAGAGATCGCTGCGCCGAGTCTTGTCACTCGCACTGAGTGAGCAGAGATCCAGGAGGAACAGACTTTTGGTGGGTCCGAAATAGCAAGCGCCAGGCAGCAGCAAAAGCAGCCTTCCTTGTCCCCTCCCACCATACGCAACCCTTCCCTGCCAGTCCCCTGCCAGGGACAGATGGGGCCTCTGCCAGCAGCTCTCCAAGGGAGGTGAGGGCAGCAACTGTGGACTCTGCATGTTTCTCTGTCACACAGAAGAACGACTCCGTCCTCGAATACAAAAGAATTTGTGTGGAAGGCATGGGTCCCCAGCCTGCAACCCAAATGTCCAGATTTTGGGGGGCTCAGAGCTTCCCTCTGAATGGTATGACCCTAAACATGTGCCTTCACTTTTTCCTCTTGCTTCCTTTCATGCCCCTTCTCCTGGGGACCCTATCAGCGGCCACCCACATCCACTAGGTGGGATGTAAAACTACTAGGCTAGACAGGACAGCATGAGACAACAGCCCTGCTGCTCCGCCCCGCCCTTGTGCCCCTTCTCTTTCTTTCCATTCCCGGGAACTCAGCCCCACACCCTCAGTCCTTCTCCTCTCACATCAGCCCTTACCTGCTTGGTCTTTCTCTTACGTTTGCTTTCTCCTCCTCAGACCATCTGGTTCACCAAAGACACTAAGCCCATTCCCAAGTTCTAGATCTAAAAGCAACCCTCCTCGTCCATGTCTGGCCCCTAGGCTCCCAGTAGTTCTGAAGGCCTGTGTCCCTGCTCCTCGCTCCTTCAGACCCCACCTGGGAGGAGCCCACTTATGCCTCCCAGCTGACTGGCTTCTCACCTGCATCCTCCACCTACCAGAACCTTCATCTTTAAGCTCTTTTGCTGTTTCGTTCAGAGCCATGATTCTTGAAACCAGAATCAACAGTTCCAGGTGATTCTCTTCAGCTTCTCCAAAGTCTCTGTCCCTGACTCCAAGGTAAGTAACCCAGACCCTCAGCTGACCACCTTTCTGCCTGTCAAGGCACCATATCTTTCCCATTTAAAAAGCTCATTTCATATTGGGAGTTTGGGAATCTATAAAACACACAGATTTTATAATGCCTTAAAAATAAAAAAATATATATTTAGTGTATGCAGGATTGCAAAAGGCAAAAGATACCACCCACCTACTCAAATGCAATGTTTCAGGGGAACTTTGCCAGGCTGGATTTCCTTTCCAAAGACAGTGAAAAAGCTGTCACCACCTTGGGGAAAGGGCAGAGATGGTATTCTGGCAGAGAGTAAAGGAGACCAAAGAGGTTCCAAAATTGCCTTTGAAGGTCTATTTCCCCACCAATCAGGGGTTCTCAGCCTTGCCACTGTGGACAATTTCTGGTTGGGTATTTGGGAGGGAGCTGTCCTGTACACTGCACAATGTTCAGCACTGTCCCTGGCCCCTACCTTCTACATGGCACTATCACACACACACACACACACACACACACACACACACACACATTGTGACAATGAAAAATGTCACCAGATTTTATCAGACATCCCTTGGAGAACAAATTATCTCTCATTGAGAACCACTGACTTGAGCCCAAGTTGTTTCCATAAACAGAGACCAGTGGTTCCAGGGAACCTGTGGCTCTCAGGGGACAACTATGACTCCTTAGATACAAGTCGGGCTACTTCCCAGCTTGGGACCCAAGCATGTACCCCTTGGCCCCAGGAAGAGTCACCACACCAAGTGAGTGTTGGGTTCCACTATTGCCAGGCATGGAGCTATTGTGTACAACTGCGCTTTGCATAATGTGTCGCTGCACAAGGGGAAGAAACTGACAGGTGAAAGCTAAGAGGCTACCTGAGCCCTGTAGTGTCTCTTCCTTTGGGTGTCAACTCTTATGCCTTGGCTATCTCTTCATAGGCACGAATGTTTGCAGAGCAAGTACAATGCTCATGTTATAATGCCAAGTGGTCAGAACACTGCAAATGTTAATTCTAAATCTCTACATAGTCTCAATAGTGGAAATGTAATTTTAGTCCTTCTTGGGGCTTTCCTGGCCCTGATACTCTCTAAGTCCCTAAGAGTAGATCTCGGTCAAAACATGAAAGGGGACAATGGGAGTAACACTCCTGGTCACTGGCTCAGGCAGCTATGAAACTCTGTTATTCTCAGTGTGACCCATTTGGATATGATGGTTCACCACTTCTCCATGGTGCTTAAGACAAGAGACCCTGATTCAAGCATACCGACCCTCCCTGTATGTGCAAACAGGGTCCCGACACTCTTCTGTCCCACTTCCTTTTCTTATAGCAGTATTTTAAAACTCTTTCCAGGGGCCCAGCAGGATGGCTCAGTGGTCTAAAGCGCCTGCTTGGGAAAGCTTGGGCGCCTTCAGGGACTGCGGTTTGATCCCCGGCACCACATGCTGCACCAGCCCTGCCCTCGGGGCGGGCTGAGCCGGCCATAAAAATGAGTGAATAAACAAAGGTTCTGAAACAAGAAAGAAAGAAAGAAAGAAAGAAAGAAAGAAAATAAAAAATTCTTTTAAAAATATGTATCTATCTTAAAAAAATAAAACTCTTTCCATGAAAAGGTGAAGTCTGATGGCTATGGAAAAAGTGGCATTAAGGTGGTTCTAAAAGGAGAAGAAGCTCTTCCTAGTTCTCCTGGGATGCTTGTTCCTCAAAGCTGAGAGACCATGCTCTGTGGGAGCCCAAATGTCCACAGTTGAGAGCCCCTCTGGCAGCCCCTCATGACTGTCAGGCATCTGGATAAGTAGAGGTGGGACAATTCCAGAACCCAGCTGGCCAACAGCATCGTAGGACAGACAAGCCATTGTCCTAATGTGCTTCTGTACTTCTGACCCACAAAGTCAGTGAGTGTGGTGACACGGTGGTTTCACAAAATGCATCAACAATGGGTACGACACTTAGTTGGCCCCTAGGCACTAACGTTCAGCCATGCCTGTTAGAAGTCCTACCTCCTTGCTGGCAGTGCTACCAGAGGACAAGACATGCATCTGTGCTGCCCACACCTCTTTCTCTCTTCTACCCAGGACTCACTTCAGAACAGCGTGAAGAGTCGGGTGTTCCGACTCTTTGTTCTCTGTGACACTCTCTTCAGACCTAGCATCTCTTCCTTCCCTCATCTGCTCTATGATTCATCTAATTTTACCTGATGGTTTAGGCTTTTATAACACAAAAGCATATGAGTCGGACAGGCTTTTCACATCTCCCATTATCTCTCCTCTGGGGCAAGGAATACAGAGTCAGGTACCAGCTTCAGTGGGGAAAAGTAAGAGAAAAAAATATCCCCTAGGAGGAGAAAACAAGGTGTGTAGAGTATTTTTGACAGCTTTATTGAGATATAATTTATGGTCCACACAAGTTGCCTTTTTAAAGTATATAATTCAGCGAATTTTAGTGTAAACACAAAGTTAGACTATGACTGCTAGTCCATTCAGAACATTTTCATCACCTCCCTCCCAAAAGCAAACCTCTCATCCTTTAGCCCTCATCATTCAGGACTCCATTTCCCTGCCCTTGTGCTCAACACACCTCAGACTCCATGGATTTGTCTGTTCTGGACATTGCAGATAAACACAATCATAAAATGCATCCTCTCTTGGGACAAGCATCTTTCTCTGCACATAATGTTCAAGTTCCATTCATGGTATAGCAGATCCACAGCTGAATATGGTCAAAACAGAGATGTCCTTTTCAGTTTCCTCTACCTCCATTCCAGATTATGGAGGAAATGTTCTTTGTACATCAAAGGGAGGTTATGGCCTTTACCCAAGCATTCCACATCTGAGCTTTGAAATGGGATCACTAACTGAACCCCAGTAATGGAAGCCACAAGTTCAAAGTGAAATGATAATAGAGCCCCAAAGACCCTTCTCTCATCCTCTTCTCTGCATGATTAAGCTCCTTTCAAGTGTCTTTGATAAACTATTTATCCCTTTGAATCATACAAGGCCCCCTGTGGACTTGCCTTGCCCTGTTACCACGAACTCCATAGAAGGCAAGGATGAGCAGGGAAAGCCAGAAAGATCTCTGCCCCTGCTGAGGTTCTCTTAAACATCATGTCTAGGGTGAGTGCTCCAATTCTAAATGTTTCAGGAGCTGGAGGGCTGTGAGCAGACAGGGTTTAGGACCCAGCTCCAAGTGAGAACAGCAGCAGGGGCTGCCAGCCCAGAGCTTGTGGCTCACCTAAGAAATGCATGAAGAATGGGCTGGAGAGGAGCATGACCATCAATGAACCACAAAGCCTTTTAGCATCCATTTGCGACTGCTGCTGAACAAACAATTGCAAACACACCAGTCACTAACTGGGGGTATGTCTCCTGGGACACCCTTGAACTCCAGCCCAGAGCCCCATCCCCAAAGGAAAGAGAGAGGAGGTGCCCTCGGCACCCCCACCTCAGCCTCTGCAGCAGAATCCAGGCCAGACACCTGGCAGCCCTCCATCCCACCCGCCTTTTTCCACTTGCACCCTGGTCCTCAGGAAGGAGGAGACCCCAGGGTCTTCAGCTCATGAGCCATGGTGCAGTTGAGGTCTCGGGTGATGAATGGAGAAGAGCAGCTGGGCTTTGCTGCCTTCAGGACCATGTCTGGATGTCAGCTTTCTGCAACAGAGCCTGTTTGTCGCACCCATGCACTCCTGCTGGGGAAAGGCACTACTCTTCTGCATTAAGAAATATGCAACAGGTTCCTTTCTCATGAAACGAAGGGCAGGAGGGCTGTGGAGCCCTAAGTGCCTATCAGCAGGAGCAGAGCTGGGCCCCCAACATCTTCCCATCCCCCATTCATCTCAAGGATCTGGGCCCAAAGGTCTGCTCAGCAAGGCTTGGTGTGATCAGGAGTGGGCTTTAGGGCACATGAAGTCCCATGACCTTCAGGAAGGAGAAATGAATTCTTCAGAAGAAATAATGATCACCCCTATCCCTCTGACCTATGACCCTGCCTGATCCCCAGGCTTGCCTTCCAGACTCGGGGGCTGGGACAAGGCAGGGGTGTCTTTCTATGTAGGACAGCTAGGAAAACCTCAACTCTAGGGGTTCTGGGGTTCCAGGCACCAGGGTAGCCTTCTCCTTCTCCCAGCTGCCCCTTTGTAGTATCAGTGGCAGAGTTGAAATGGAAAGCTTCTAGCTGGAAACCAAATCCTAGTCGATGTTCAGTGTGCTCTTTCCTTGAAATTTTTAGCTCCCCAGTACTTTGAGAGGGCAAAAGGGATAATAAGGCAAGAAGTCAGGTGCCTGGAAGAAAGACTTAGCATAAAGCGCATTCTCCCCATTGCCAGACCTGGGTCCCGATGCCATCCGCCTGGCCATACTCAATGTCGCAAAGCATTCGCCGCCCCATTCTCTTCCCCTACTCAGCCTTGCCATCCTCCCCCCTCCCCCACTGTAGTGGCCTCCGCCTGTTTATTTGCTGAGCTCTGGTTTAACAATGCGCTGTTTTTATGAGTTGTGCCGTTGTTCTTGGTAAAGCACTTTAATCCACTTTAATGCCCCCTCTCTGCTCCTCAGTGACAGGCTGGTGGTTACTCTAATGCATGCCTCTCACCTCAGGGTTACTAATGAGGTCAGAGGGAACGCAATATCCCAACTGAATAATTCACTAATCAGATGCTACAGACTCCAGTGGTAAAATTTATTTCTGACACCTAAACGGCAAATGGGTTTGTGGACATACTCACTCCCTCTCTCTGCTCCTGAGCTATTTCTGCTAAATGGAGGGCTGCTGTGTTTGCTTAACAAAAGGGCTCTGGTCTGGCCACAAACACATCTCCTCATCTGGGGCCAGGCGTGCAGTCAGGGGCGCAGGTGGGGGTGGCAGGCGCCAAGGCTACAGAGCTGTATCCACAGCTCACGTCTGATCCCACCAGGCTGCCTGCCCTTGCCTTCTGTCCGCTGACAGCAGGTGATCCCGCGCCCACCCCTCCCACCTTGTGAGTTTCTTTTATCATACTGGGGATTAAACCTAAAGTCTTTATACTGAGCTATATCCCCTGCCTTTTGTTGTTTTAAGATTTTTTTTTGATAGACTCTTTAAGTCATTAAATTGCCCAGGATGGGCTGGAATTTGCAGTTTCCCTATCTCAGCCTTCCAGCATGCCAGGATTACAGGTCTGTGCCACCACGCCTGCCTTGTACCCCACTTGTGGGCTCCCAGGGCAGTCCTTGACCCCTTCCAGACTTGCCCAGACTCTTGACAGCATCTGCCTCACTGGATTATCACCAAACTTGTTTCAATACTAGGCACCTGTGTTTCCAGCTTAGAAAATGAAAAGGATGAGCCAGATGTGCCCAAGCTCTCCTCCCACCTGGGGATCCCCTGAACCTCTAGCAGCATCCCCAAGGTCCAGTTTTCAAGCATCATCCCAGCCAGAAGGAGCCAGGTCCTTAGGTGCTACTCCCAAAGCAGGTTTTCGCCAGCCCCTCAGCCTCTCACCCCACATCTCTACCCCTCAGGACCATAAGGACATATCCATTCTCAGGTTTTGTCCACAGGCGTGTTCCCATGTAGGTTTAGATGGCAGCCACAGTGCCCCCAGGAGCCAACACAGCTCCTGTCCAAGAACATTTTATGTTCCCTTGGGTCATACCGGGCTTGCTTTTATTGGCATCTCTTCTCATGACCAGTACAAGCACAAAGTCAACCATAGTCCCCGTGTTTTGGGCTCAAGGTGAAGGAACCCTGCACAGCTCTGCCTGCCTTTAAAGGTCAGCCTGTCATGACAGCAGCCCACCAAGGAGGGGACTCCACTGAAATCCTTTCAACTACTGAACAAAATAATATATGCATGGGTGTACAAGAGAGATAAATCTAAACATCACCCCGAAATTCAGGATGTATGTCAAAATGGTCTTTGAACTCTGAAGCAAACTCCAGGAGACATTTTAGACCACAGAACTGCAACCAGAAATTTCAAGGCTGTCCTCTGTTTGAGCTGCCCCTCTGGGCCTCAAGTGCTGGTCAAAGGGCTGGGAAGGGAAGGGACTTTGGCAGGTGACCAAAGTCCAGCCACAGCCTATTCTCCCCTGGGCAGACTAGAGCATGGAGGAGAAGGCGCTGGCAGGACACAGCTGTCTGCAAAGGCCAGGGAGTGGGAGCAGCACAGCCTCAGCCCAGTTTGTTATTAACCAGCTCCCAGGCTGCTGCCACCTCCTGCCTCTCCAGGCTGCTCTGAGGCACTAGAGATGCAGCAATAATGAACGAAGGAGCTGCTCATAGCAAGGACAGAACATGCATCAGCTTAGCAGCTGTGGCTCGGGCAGCCTAATTGCCTGTCCCTTCACCCAGTTCCTCCTCACCAGCTCCCCTGCTTAGCTACACACACATCCTCTTTTCTTTTCCAAGCCCCAGAGGTCTGGGGCTGTGAGGTCCCTGGGCTAAGTTAGCCTGCCCTGGAGGTCTGCTTTCTGTACAGAGGCAAGGGTGGCAGCGCCCTGGCAGCTGTGAGAGCCCCGTGTGCAACTGAAACAGCTACCAGCTCGACCCTGGAGCTGGGTGTGACCCAGGCTTCACACTCTGGTTCTAATTTAGGCATGTTCTTTTCCTCCTCTTCTCCTGGCATCGAGCTGGGTGTAAAGACCTGAACCCTGCATCATGGATTCCTACAGACAGTCACCAGCAGCACCCAGTACCCAGTTCTGGCTCCCTGGTTACAGCTCTCTGGGCAGTGTTCTCTATTACTGTCCTTAAAATCCATCTTGTTGCCCTTCCAGCTCTTGGTGATCAGCCGTGAAACATGAGGCTGTTGTGCCCTCTGAATACAGAACTAGCCTGCCCTTGGCCCAGCATGTGTGGCTCTGAGGCCTCAGACTCTCAGAATCACAAAAGGAACTGGCGTTTGCTGAGTCACTTCCATGTACCAGGCATTGTTCAAGGAACTTCAGTTCTCAAGGTGACTCTAGAGAACACTGTTGTCACCATTCTACAAAAGGAGAAATCAAGACCCTGACAGGTTTAGCAGGGGATCTGTGTCCCTGCCCACTTTGCTGTGTCATTTAGCTCAGGAATAAGGAATAACTGAGCCCTGAATTATTTGGGGAGCCAGAAGCATATTTTGGAAATGGGCAAGATGGGACTTTTCCTAGCATTCTCAAGGAGAGGAAAGGGTCCTTGGGGGAGGAAAGGAGTTCAGAGCCCTTAGCTCTGGGGTGAAGCGCTCATCTCATAAGAAGTTCCTCCCAGGCAGGACACCACAGCTCAGGATCTCAAGAGGCAGGACAGAGCAGGAGGCAGAAACAGGCAGGTTCCCAAGATCCCAGCTTGCCGCTCAACAGTTGTTGGTGTTGAATAGGCATTTCACTCTCTCTAACCCCTGGTGTCTGCATTGTGGGAAGGGAGGGAGTAGGTGACATCTCATATACCTTCAAGTTCTATCCCTCCATATTGGGTCACAGATTCTGCATACAAGACAGGGGTGATGGTCAACATGCTAATAATGATAGTAACAATAAGAAGGAAAAAAGGCTAATACTAATGGAGATTTTATGTGCATACATCATGCTATGCATTTTACATGTATTACCTTGTTTCACTGAATGCCAATCCTACAGGAATCAGTGTTACTCTGTTTTGAGGGTAAAGAAACAGAAAGTAAAGGTGTCTGTCTTTCCCACACACTAGGCATGGGGATCTTAGCCACTATGCAAGGACTTGGTCTATGATGCCATGTAGGGGACCATACCTGACCCTGCTTAGGCAGTCTTCAACCCAGTTTTCAGGAGAACATGCTTTGTTCAGGAGGAGTAGACCAGAAATTCGAAAGTTGAACCTATATCAATTGGTTTTGATCTACTCCATGACTCAAATGCTATCTCTAGAATGGAACCAGAAAAGCAAAATAAGGGCCCGGCGGGATGGCTCAGTGGTCTAAAGCACCTGCTTGGGAAAGCTTGGGTGGCTTCAGGGACCTCTGTTCGATCCCCGGTACCACATGTTGTGCCAGCCCTGCCCTCGGGGCGGGCTGAGCTGGCCATAAAAATGAGTGAATAAACAAAGGTTCTGAAACAAGAAAAATAAATAAATAAATAAATACAATAAAATTTTTAAAAAAAGCAAAATAAAACAAGAAAAAATTCAGCCACAGACAACAGGTGCAACTGTAATCTCAACACTGGGAGGCTGAGGCAGGAGCAGGAGGAACACACATTTGATCCCAGCATGGGAACTTAGCAATTTAGTGAAACTTTGTCTTGAAATAAAAAAAGGTTGGCTATGAATGAAGCTTAGTGTAAAGTCCCTCATTTCAGTGCTTCGTATTCCCCTTCCCTGATCCAGTGTGTATACGTGCACACGCACACACACACACACACACACACACAATACCTTTTAGCAGCTTGTCATAACCCAGTGTAAGAGATATTTTCAAAGAGAGTGATCAAAAAATGAATTGTGTGGGGTGGCAAGATAGCTCAGCAGAGTAAGCGCTTGCTTAGACAAGCATAGAGCCATGCACCACATGCCACACCAACCCCACCCCTAGAGTGGCCTGAGCTGGCCACAGAGTCTAGACGTAGTGGCATATGCCTGTAATTCCAGTGCTAAGAGGCTGAAAACAGGAGGATCACTTCAAGTCCGAGACTGTGTAACAGCCAAATATACTAAAAATAATAATAATGATTGTGAAATATGAAGAAATTTTTCTTTTCTTTCTTTCTTTCTTTCTTTATTTTCTTGTTTCAGAACCTTTATTTGCTTATTCATTCATTTTTATGACGGGCTCAGCCCGCCCCGAGGGCAGGGCTGGCACATCATGTGGTGCCAGGGATTGAACTGAGGTCCCTGAAGCCGCCCAAGCTTTCCCAAGCAGGCGCTTTAGACCACTGAGCCATACCTCCGGGCCCAAGAAATTTTTCAAAGAGAAAAGGAAACTAGGAAAGGGGAAGAGGAAAAGGAAGGGGAAAGAAAAATGAGAGAATGATGAAGTAGAAATAAAGCTCTATAATTAAGGAAGGGGAAAGGGATTAAAGAGAGGGGAGGGGTGGGGAGGGGAATGGGGGAAAAGAGGGATCAAAATATATCATGTGCAGGTACAAATTCCCCGTAATGACTGTGATCATTATGTATATCTAAATTATGTGAATAAACTTAGTTTTATTTAAAAAACGAAGATTCTTATAAGAAGATCACCTATACATTTAAAGTTGCAATTTGGATTCCCTCGTAATTCCGTACCCTCACAGGTTCCCCTCCTACTGACTTAATTTCTCCCTCCATGTTGTCCAAGTCAGGGGACAAGCACAAGGGAGGGTCCTTCTTCTCTGACTTCTTCCTACAATCTTCTTCTCATCTTCATCCCATCCATTAATCCACTCATTCATAATCTCCTGTCATCCTTTTCAGGAGAATTAAATTCAAATATTTACCCATTGGGGGCCCAGCAGGATGGCTCAGTGGTTTAAAGTGCCTGCTTAGGAAAGCTTAGGCAGCTGCAGGGACCGCGGTTTGATCCCCCGCACCACATGCTGTGCCAGCCCTGCCCTCAGGGCAGGCTGAGCCGGCCATAAAAATAAATAAAAACAAACAAAGGAAAGTTCTGAAACAAGAAAAATAAATAAAATAAAATAAAAAATATCTACCCATTCACTCACCCAGATATCTATTCACCCACTTATCTATTTACCTATTTACCCATTTACTATCTATCCTCCCACCCATTCATCAAAACACAATTATCCATTCAGCCATCCTCCAGCTCAGTCATATGTTTCATCCATCATTTGTTCATCCACGCATCTATACATTCATTTACCTATATACCCATCCACTCATCATCCACCCACTAGTCCATTTATTTATCCATTCCATCATTTCTACATGCACTCATTTATTTATCCTCCCATCTATTCGTCAAACTATAGACCTATTCATTTCTCTGCTCATTAATTTATGCAGAAAGTCCATCTATCCATTTTTCTCTACCTTCCCTTCCAACTAGTCTTCCATCAGCCTCATAGACACAAATTTATCTATCATTTCACCATCCATCCATCTAGCTTTCCACCCATTCATTCTTACATTCATTCCCCAGCACGCTCTGACCACCTACTACATTCCAGGCCCTAGATTATGTGCCGAAGATAAAGTAGATAAATAACACATTCTGCTTTTGAGGGAGTCAAATTACAATGAATAAAAGTTTCACAAACATAGGCAATTGTAATAGGTTATGATGCACAAAAAGTATTTGTGAGGAGGGATTCTGTGGTGATCAAAGTATGGGGCTCCAAGAAGGCTGACATCCTGGGTTTCAACAGGGAGCAGAGACTTGCAAGGGGAATGAAGTGAGTGCTATGAAAAGACAAATGCATATGCAAAAGCTTAAACAAAGGAAGACAAGCAAACTCTAGATTCCTGGTTCT
The DNA here is from genome assembly GCA_004027025.1 of Myocastor coypus. NCBI lineage: Eukaryota > Metazoa > Chordata > Mammalia > Rodentia > Myocastoridae > Myocastor > Myocastor coypus. The sequence goes on along the minus strand of PVJA010004662.1, from coordinate 56,336 downwards.
CACCTCAAGGCAATTTTGCTCTTCAGGTGACACTTGGCAATGTCTGGAGACACTGATTGTCCATCCCCAACTGCCAATGGTGCCAAGGCTGGGAAGCTGAGAAGCCTGTTCTAGAAGGACAGAAAGTGCTCTAGGATGGCTCAAGTGGGGAAAAGAAGAAATAATGAGGAGAACACCCCATGGAGGCAATGGGAGCTCGGCCACAGGCTGCAAACCACCTTTACTGAACACTTCCATGCAGTAAGACTTAGATTTGCATGGGGGACCAGAGACAGAACTGGCCCAGTCTCTGCCCTCTAGAGCACTGCAGTCCCACTGGAGAAGTGGCACAACCCCACAAGGGGAGATGAACTCTTAGGATTCTATTCTGCATGCCAATCACTCTGCTATGATCTTCCTATGTGTTATAGTATGGATTTCTTACACAGTTTCATCAGGTAAACTCCATTTTCTAGGTAAGAAAACTGAGGGAAAGAAGAGTTTTGTTTTACTGGTAATAGCTCTAAAGACCATTAGGCCACATCCAGTTAACTGCCTGGTTTTTTATAAAGTTTTATTAGAGCAAAGGTTAAAAGAAAAACTGCTCTACATCATACGGTAAGCAAACAGTAAGGCACCAAATCTGCACCACTCAGCCCAACCACTCAAGGTGGCTGATTCAGGGCAGATTAATAGTAGAAACTCTGATAGCAATAATGGTCCACAGAGTTCGTTGAAAGAGCACGATTTGGCCTTGAGCATGAAGACAAAGCAGAGATGCAGGAAGGATGGAGTTAGGAAAGGCACAGAGGAGCGAGACTGTGGCAATTTGGGAGCCCTTGCTGATCAGGGGACTCAGGGTGGGAGGGAAGAGGAAGAGGCTCCACTGCAAGCTGCTGGAGGCAAGTGGCACAGCCCCAGTCAGATGTGTGTAGGACAAGAAGCAAAAGGAACAAGCGTCAGTGTCCTCTGTCAGCAGCCTCTGAAGAACAAACAGGAGGAGGAGGAGCCGAGAGGAATTTCATGTGTTGGACATGAGTTTGACCTCTGTTCATGGCCTACAAAAGCTGCCTCTCCTTTGCCCCTATGGTTTCTAGGGGAGGAGCAGCCCAAGGAGAAGCTAAGGAGAGCCCACAGCCTGGGCTTCCCTCGCCAGGCCTGGAGAGACGACAGAGCTGCTGTCTTCAGAGGCATCACTTTCCCCTCTGCTAAGGGAGATGCTTCCCCTCCCCCAGCTCCTGTGCACTGGCCACAGACATCTTATAAATGCAAACACACACACATACGCACATCAGATAGGAGGGTCTAATGAACAATACTCATCAGACAAGACAGTTTGCTGAAGAAAATGCTTGCTAGCCCTACTGCTCTGAGCTGCATCAGGGTGAGAGGCTGAAAGAGAATCAATTTGTCCAAGAAATCTGAAAAAAAAAAAAGACAGGAAGAGGAGGGGCCTGCTTTGGTTGTACCCAGAGAGACAAGGCAAAGGAGCCATAGCTCAGGCTAGGGAAAATCTTTGCAAATTGAATTTCTGGCCATGGTGGAGACAAGCCAGGGCTGTGGTGGGAGAGGCCTGACCTCTGTGGAGGAGCCCTGTGCTCCGGGATCAGAGAACTGCCCTTGGCCTATAGGGACACTCAGGAATGTTTGTCCCATGGGGGAAATACCTATCTCAGGAACTCAGTGTCCCCTGCATGCTACTTAAATCAAAGCAAACACTCAGTCCTGCTGGCAGGCAGAACTGTGAGCCCACCCCATCCTGAACACCCAGACTTGCCTCATCAGTCTACCTGGTATGCATCAGTCAAGGTCTCCAACCATGCCCATAGCAACAATAACCTTCCAAGAGCCATGGGTCACTATATGGGTCAATAGGGCACCCCATCTTTTCCCAGAGGAGGACATTTCTGTGCAGTCGTGCCTGATAACTGTTTTGTGCAGTGCCACTGAGTACCCAGAACAGAGGCTGACACATACTCAGCATGCAGCAGGTATTTGTTGAGGCAAGGCACGTTTGCCTTATTTGACTCTCACACCAGCCCAACACGGAAGCCAGGCAGCTCTGTCATCAGAATTTGCCAAGGAAAAAGTTAAGGCATATGAAAGCTAAGTATGTCCCACTAGGTCTCTTCACCTATAAGAGGCAGAGCCACAGGTCCGTCTTGCCTAGAGAGGGCTCCATGCTTGTCCCTCTTGCATGATAATCAAAGGAGCATCACCTCAAATGTGGGGATTGTAACATGTCACATGAGAGATGGCTGAATTGCAAACAGTGAATTGCTGTGGCTGCAGCCAACCAAAGGAAAGAGCTACATGGGGAACTGAAAGAGGAGAGAAAAAATGAAGGGAGGTTCCAGAGGGCCCAAAGCCTTCTCTTAGGGATAGCAGGCACACAGTCACCATGAAGAATAGGTCCAGCCCAGAGGAAAGGTTTCACAGGGGCTCAGGATGCAGACCCTTGGAGGCAGGACTCCCCTTTCAGCAAGGTGGAATCTGACAGAGCTGGTACCACCATTCAGAGGCACCTGGCAAGGCAGAGACTCCATGTGTGCTTTCATGGTTAGGGACTCACCTGCCCAGATTCTTCAAGTAAATCAACCACTGCCACTCTGAGCCACCTGGACAGTTAAACATCATGAGAATGTTTCAATGCTTGTCCATGACCTTGAGCTCATCTGAGTGGGATACAGTGATGCCACCCAAGCCAGCACCCCTGAGGTCTGGTCCAGCTCAGCCCCAAACAAGATCCTCTCTGTCCTGTGCGCTGCCCCCATCCCCAGGCCAGAGCTGCTCAAACACCTATACAGAGGTCCAGCTCCCTCGGCCACAGAGAGCTCATTATTTTAGAATGTGCCCACACCTCTGAGAAGTGTCAGGACACAGAGCAGAGTGAAAATAACAAACCACCACCACCCAGCAACAAATGCTGCACATCACACAGGGACCTGACAAATGTAGAAAACATCTTGGAGGGGTGGAAAAAGGGTTTAAACCTCTGAATTTGGGCAAGGTGAGGGAGGTGAGATTGAAGTTTCCAAAGGATGAATTCCCAAATTAGGACAGTGTCTCAGTGGCCCTGTGTCTACTGCTCTTCCCTGTGTCAGAGGCTGGTGGGCAAGGCTCAAAAATGACTATAGGGCAGACATTGGAGGTCCCCTCCCACAGGGAGCACCAGCCACAGGCAAGACTAAATGATCTGAAATGGGGGTCACTAATTCCAGGGTCAAAGAAAGCAGAAGTCAGGGTGGGGATATGCAGACACCGGGAGAAGGCCACTGCTTATAGGGGACCCAGGAAGGAGGCAAGGTTCTAAGGCTAGAGAACTGGGCTTCATGCCTGGCCTGAAGGGCCTTGGGAAGTCTGCCTCTCTTCACCATGTGTCTCACCTGTGCCTGCATTCTGAGGACAGTGTCCACTGCCCTACCTCAGGCTCATTCCTCCCTTGAGCTCAGCTCATAGCTGGAAGAAGGCAGTGCTGCTCCACACCCCAGCCTCTGAGCCTGGGTACTCCAACCCCTGCCACGACAATGGCTCTTGGGCCAAGCATCAAAAACTGAGGCTGGATCAATAGGCAGAATCATGATGTGAATCTCTTGCTGCCAAGAGCCACCTTTTGCAGGGAGGGGAGGTCCTGTCTCCTGTCAGAGAGAAGGTGACTTCAGGAAGCACTGTAGGGTGAGAGAGTGTAGTGTGAGCCCTTGGAGCTAAGTTCCACCAGTTACACAGATTGCTAAGTTTTATTTGGGATTAAGCCCTTTGGGTTTAGTTTCTGTTGCTCACAACCAAAAAGACCTTAATTGATCCAGATAAACTAGGTCCATCAAGAGGCCAAGCAGAGTGTCCTCTCAGGCTAATACCAATTGGATTCCTTATTTGGGAAGCAGAGGAGACAGTGGCCAGGTAGAAAATTTCCCAGAGTGTTGCCAACAAGATACCACAGGCATTCTACAGGGAGCTGGAGGGCCCAGCAGGCTGGGCCATGGGGTTTCATTGGCCAAGGCCTTGCCTCCTCACCAAAGCCCATACTACACACAGACACAAGAAGCTCTCTCAGGATTCCACCAATGTTTTCCAATTTAAGAACCAGAGGCTTGCCGGGCGTGGTGGCTCACGCCTGTAATCCCAGCACTCGGGAGGTTGAGGCAGAAGGATTGGTGCGAGTTTGAGACCAGCCTGGGCTACAAAAGTGAGCTCAAGGCCAGCCTCAACTGCACAGCAAGACCCTGTTTCAAAAAGACAAAAAACAAAAAAAAACCAGAGGCTTAGAAGTCATTTTTAAGCCACAGTTAGACTTGTCTAGGACAAGAGCCAATCTGTGCATCTGTTTACTGTGTGTTTCAATCCTACAAACACAGCTTCCTGACATTATGACCTCTTTTTGGCAGCATAGGTTTCTTTCAAAGTGATGGTAAAACATGCATAACATAAAAGTTACTATTTGAACCATATTTATGGGTGGAGGTCAGTACAACTCAGTACACTCAGTGTGGAGCAAGTCAGCTCTACCATGTGTGTCCCAAATACTTTCATCCTGCAGAACTGAAACTCCATCCACAATAGACACCTCCCCTTTCCTTCCTCCCTCAAACCCTGGTGGCCACCATTCTATTTTCTGTCTCTATGAATTAGACTGCACTATGAGCACAGTCATAAATATCTTCCTTCTCTGATTGGTTTATCAAATTGTCTTAATGTCCTCCTGTTTCTCTATGCCACCATGGTTTTGCAATATTGTGCACGCATGCCTGCTAACTGTGGTGCGGCAGTTTTCTCGCAGGGGGCCAATTTGTCATGCCCAGAGAAAGTGGAGTTCAGAAAAGAGAGCCTGTATCTTTAAGTATAGGCTCAGCTCCCTTTCAACAGTCTTGAATTACAGCTGAGCTATTTGTTCTTCACACAGCTGGTAAGTCTTCTTGAATCCTTTTCTAACAAGCAACAAGTAATCAGAAGATGGCTCCACCCAGGGAGAAAAAGATAAAGGAAGATAGTCCCAGGATCTGAAGAATAATCTGGCTTTCTATTGATTTGCTTCATTGCCTCACATTTCCAATCAACCTCATAAGTCTGGAAGTTGGTGATTTTAGAGGTATCATCAGAGTGTTTGTGATGCTTTGCCCCAGGCTCAGCAAACAAAACATTATATGAGTGAATTCATGCACCTTAACAAGAATTGAGCTTCTCTTCCTGAGACTCCCACTGATGAAAGTGAAGCAGGTGTCCCCACAGGCACGGTCACACATAATCTCCACCAGAGGACGCTGCATCCAATTTTGGAAACTTCCCCAGGTCCCCTGTGTTATCACGCCTTCTTCTCTGTTCATTCCCATGTGCATGTGCGTTCTCACTACACCGTGCGTCCCGTTGTTTCTCTCAGCTCTTGTTGCACTTGTCTCTCAAGCCCTAACTCAAATCTGAGATTCACCCATTCGGCCCTGGGCATTGCCTATATCTCACTGTGCTACTAGATGCTTCTGGCCTCAGCCTTGGAAACAAGTGGGCCAGGGAAAGGGAGTGGATACAAGCCTAGAGCATGACCTCTTTTAGTGTGGGGACAGCAGGGAACCCTGGCATAAATACCTGGGTGCAAGTGGACCAAGACTTCCCACCCCTTTCTAATGGGATCTCTCCTCTTGCACAGATGAGAGAATCCGCACTCTACTTCCTACCCCTCAGAAACACCCATTGCCTTAGCCAGGAAGTTCGGGCCATTTACAGAATGCACATATATGTATCTATTAGGCAATAACCCCAATACCTGGCATTCCCTCTTAACAGAGGTCACACCACCCAGACCTCATGTAAAGGGCTAGACTTGAATAACTCAGGATGCTGTGAAGTCCTAGACATCCTCCTGATTGAATAGTCAGGTCAGTTTTGTCCCACTGATGTGAAAAACAAGAGTCTGAGTTAGAAGTGTGTTTTCTGAAAAACCATCCAATACTGTCATTCAGCAAGCATATGTGAGCCCTCCCCAAGTGGACACAAGAAAATGGCAGAGAGAGAGAGATTAGGATAGAGCTGGGTCCAAGTGCTGATTTTTTTAAAGGTCTTTTTATCTTAATTTCACTTCTGTAAATGAAGGTAATATGTTCTGCATCAAAATATTGAAGAATCGTCTGGGTGTGGTGGCACATGCCTGTAATCCCAGCACTTGGGAGGCTGAGGCAGGAGGATCGGTGCAAGTTCGAGACCAGCCTGGGCTACAAAACTGAGCTGAAGACCAGCCTGAACCAAATAGTGAGACCCTGTTTCAAAAAGACCAAAAAGAAAAAAAAAAAAAAAAAAAGATTGAAGAATTAAGTCAGAGTGGACATCAGATGGACTCATAAAGATCCTGAATGTCCCTCCTTCCTTTTTTTCTCTTCCTCAAATAAGCAGTAATGTATTAGGGAATTAGACTCCTTCAGCATTTTCCTTCCTGCTCCCCTCCGAGATGCCCAGCCTATCCAGCCCAGGAAGAGAAACACATCAGAAGGGTCCAGGCATGGAGCATTTATTGGGCCACAAGCACTGGGCCACTCTGTGTTCAAAGGCATGTGTCTACCTTTGACTCTCTTCCCTCCAGTCTCAGCATAGGACCTTACTGGGACCTGGATGTCCTTTGCAATGTCTTCCGCTGTCCAGCTGACCACAGGAATTAGAAACTAAGACTACACTTGGCCTTTAAGAGATGCTTGCCATAAAGCCCAGTGTCCACATAACTACTCATAAAGTACTCTTCATTCCATTTGGTTCCTTATTCCAATTCAAGACCTTGAGGTCCCTGATGGAACACAGTTTTCAGGCTGAAACAGAAGCACTTCTGGATCCCTGGCTCCCATTAAGTTGTACCCTTATCTGTGTCCCTTGCCACCAATGGATAACTTGAACCAAACTGCCAGAGGCCCTGGATACTTGGAGAAATTGCTTCAGCCTTGACTCTTGGCAAGCCTCAGGTGGATTGGCCTACTTTCCTCCAAGAAGCTCCGCTGGCCAAGACACCCCTAGCTCGACGAAGGACACCTCCATTCATTCCCTGCAGGGAAGAACTGAGAGAGCTGTTGAAGTGGCCACAGCTTACACACAGGGCAGGAGCCAGACCACAGCACACACTGCTCCAGACAGCTCTTCACTCAGGGAGACTGCTTAGAAGAAAATAATAGCTGTCAGACTGAAAGCTTTAAAAAAGAGATCAGAAAGGAAAGAGAGAAAACAAAAGAACATTGCTTTAAAAATGAGGGCCCCCACCTCCAGGCCCAGACCAGTGGTCCAGCTCTCTCACCATCTGTTTTAGGTAGGTCAGATTTTGTGGCTAAAAAAAATGAATGCTGTTCCCATAAATACAGTTCATATTGCATTGCACATATTTATAAATATAAGTGCTGTAGCACCACCACGTTGCCTGTGAAGAACGCAGGCAGGTTGTGATTAGAGGTGAGCCAGTTCCTGATTGTGAGTTAATTAGCTCTGCTAATAAACTGCCTGTAGCTTTATTTAAGAAAATAACATATTTCATCTTAGGTAGAACAATTACAGTGCATGTAAAATAGATATGTTTGCCTCATGAGCATCTGAAATGCTTCAGTGGGGAAAATACACACATATATACACCATTCTTTTCTTTTAAAAAGATAAAGTAATAGCCATGCGTGGTGTCACACACCTGTAATCCCAGCACTTGGGAGGCTGAGGCAGGAGGATTGGTGTGAGTTCGAGACCAGCCTGGGCTACAAAAGTGAGCTCAAGGTCAGCCTGAACTGTACAACAAGACCCTGTCTCAAAAAGACAAAAAAATAAATAAAAAGATAAAGCATTCAACCATCCCTCCCCAACATTGCCCATGCCTGGATTGTGGTGGGGATGAGCATAAAGGGGCTGAAGTGATTTTCCAGTTCAAAAGCTGATCTCCAGCAACAATTGGAAGCAGGGCGATTCAATGACATCAGATGGATCCCAGCTGGAGTCTGAGGATGCAAGAAGGAGGGCCATGAGAGTTGTTCAACAACAGAGCTAAAGAAATACCTTAATTAGCAGCAAGAGGCAAGCTCAGAATGGGCTTCCCCAGGACTTGTGGAAGGTGCCAACGAGGATGGTGAGCGCCAGAAGGAAACAGCAGTGGATGGCAAGAGTGTGGGTGGTCCACAGCAGCAGGAGAGAAGCCTGAGTCCTAACACAGGGTTGTGGACCTTCAGACCCCGGAATCTCCAGTGAGCAAAGGTCTTGGAAGCTCAGACCCTAAACCTTGTCTGATTCTGTGTGGCAAATACCTGACCTGAGTGCCCCTTCTCTCTCCTGATGCAGACATAGCTAATTGGTGGGTGCATTCCTTCCTCCGAATCCCAGGCAACCACTATGAATTAATTGGACTTGGCAAACTGCCTTGACATCCCTGATCTAATCTTATTTCTTTGTCTCCAGATAAGAAAAGTGAGATCCAGATAAAAGCATGTTGTTTTAAGTATTTTAATGATCTTCACAATGGTCTCCTGACTCTCTACACTTGTTGAAGGAGCTAACAGCTATCTGTAGCTCTAGGTCTCACTGAAGGTTATCCACAAATGGGTCACAATCAACCTTCCAGTATGCAGAAAAATAATCCATGGGAATGCAGGCCAAGTATCACCCTTGGATGAAGACTCGAGAATGTAGATTGAAGAGGGGAGGGGATCACTGGAACCATGCGGTTATATGTCAGTATTAAACCCCACTGCCCAGGCACTGAGCCAGCCATGACAATAATGCCAACTAAGGTGAACGTGCTCCAGCCAGGACACCTCTGTTCCTAGGGCTGCTGTAACAAAGCACCTCAGATGAAGTGGCCTAAACTAGAGGAATTCATTTTCTCACCATTCTAGGAGCTAGATGCCCAAGACTAGAGTGTCAGCAGGATTGCTCTCCCCTGAAGTGTACCTCCTTGGATTGGGGATGCTATCTTCTCACTATGTCCCATGTGGCCACCCATTTACCTACAATGTGTGAGTCCTAATCGCTTCTTATAAGGATACCAGTCATATAGAATCAGGGCCCACTCTAAGGATATCTTTTCACCTTTAGCTGTCTCTAAACACAGTCATGTTGGAGGTTAAGTCTTCAATGTATAGGTGGGCACAATTTACTCCACAATGCAAGGTCATCAAATGATAGCCCATAAAGCTGGGGAGCATCTCAGTGGGCACCACTTCTGACCCAGGTCATGCAGTGTTCCTCCAGCTCTGCCCAGCAGCAGCAGGAGCACCACATCCACACAACCCAGGTGCATGCAGGAAGAGAGAACAATGCTGCCAAATGGACATCTGTCCCCACGGCAGAAGGCAGAATGTGAATGTATGCCAGGAAGACAGACACAAAGACATGCAGCACTGTGGGCTATGAAGATGGAAGGGGTGTCACAAGCCAAGGATCATGAGTGGTCTCTCATAGCTAAAAACAAAAGACAAGGAAACGAACTGTCCTAGATAGAGCCTCCAGGTAGACTTCTGACATACAGATTCCTGGCCAGGGAGACCCATGGTGGCCTCCTAGTCTACGGAACTCTAAGATAATAAATTTGTTCTGTTTGAAGTAGTTTGTTATAGTAGCCATAGAAAACTAATACAGTTACCTAGAAAGTGAAGCTCTTCCAATGCTGACAAGCAAAGCCCCTCCTTCACAAAGCCCCAGGAGGAAAGCTGGCAGAAGATTTGAGAAGTGAGTGATATGCAGATCCCCACTTCCCTCTTGACAGAGCATCTCCTACATGAGCTTGCTGCAGCTCTGACTGTGGTTAATCCACAGGCCCAGCTCCTGTTCCTCCTCATAGCCTTGTAGACTTGAACAGACCTCTGTGTGGGGCTCTGGCCTCATGGGACAACACTGGCCATCAGGGCTTCTCAGCAACCACCTCGTCAGTGCCCCCCACCTGAGCAATGAGCTTTCAGTCAGGATGATAAGATCAATTTTGGAGTTGAACCTGGATTTTCAACAACCCTTTGTAAGGAAGGGTGACCCAGAATTCTGTCCTTTAGAAATCAGCTACTATGAAAGCCCTTCTGGAGAGTGCTCTCTCTTATGTCACCTTTCTGAACTCAGGCCTTTGTCCCCAAGGCCTCTGCCCTGGCAGGAACTCTGCAGAGGGGGAAAGCCAAGGGGCCCTTAGAAGCTGGAGCGTCTGCCAGGGCAGGGAGGCAAGCCAAAGGCCTGCCAGCCAATCCTGGAGCGCCTGGCGAGCGATGAGTGCAGCCAGTTTTCCCTTTCTCCCAGAGCCGGAACCCAGGGACATGTGCAAGGCACGTCTGGGCTTCAGTGTAAAAATAAACCCATGGCTGTCAAGCCCCAGCATATTAATGACAATTAATGATTCGTTTTAATCCTCTCCAGCTCTCTGTGGGCATCTGTGACATGCTCTGGGCTGGGCGCCCCTCCCCAAACTCCCACCTCCTGCAGAGCCTGTCCATATGCCGAGCTGCTTGGGAATGCAGACTGGGAGGGAAAGTGGGTAGTGATGCCCACTGTGAGGAACTGCCTGGCAACCACAAGTGGGTGGGGCTCCCTGAGACCACTCTTCCCTGACACTTGCAAGACATGGGCAGCTGAGGAGCTGTGGCCAAGGACACTGAGGTCTCACACATGTGCTCCAGGGACAGACGTCTCGACTTTGCCACTTGGTTCTGACTCTACTCAAAAGAGCTGTCCAGGGCTATGACTACCCGAGCAGCCTGTCCTGCACAGGGAAAAGGAAGCTGCTCCCAGCCCCAAAGAAATGCCACCCTCCTTAGCTGCTCTTCCATAGATGGTGAGCCCCTCTGTGGGTCCCCAATGCAGCATGAGCACTCCTCACAGTATGTCTGCTTGTTTCTTCTTGTCCCACACACAGTAATTTGGGCACACACAGAACTCATCTGTCCAGCTGGTGCTGGGGTCACAGGTGCAGAGTAAATGGTGACAATCTGCCTTGCTACCTGGCCCCAAAGGGAAGAGGAAAACCCACCTCACACATGCCATGTGTCCTGTGAGCATCAGATCTTGTCCTGGCTTACCAAGTAGCCCATTCCACTTTCTACCACCTGATTCTCTGGATGCTACTGTTACCCACATTCTTTTCAGGGGGAGAGTTGCTAGGTACTAGAATCAAGAGTGAAGTCCTGACTGGGTCTGCCTAGCTCCCTCCCAGTCCTAGCCTTGTCACACTGCAGTCTGCAAGGTCATGTGTCCAAGGAAACACATTTAATCCTTAAAGCAGCCTCAGGACCAAGGATTTTTGTGAGAAGCCCATTTTGTAGATGAAAGGACAAATCTGAGCACATTTTCAAAGTCACAAAACAGCTGCTGCTCAAGTAAGCTATTAAAGGAGGAGGGTGTTTTGCATGTTTCTGATTGGTCAGCACTGTGAAAACAGGGACAGAAGGGGTCAAGAGGCACTCAGGGGCCTTGGTGAGAGCTGACCCTAAGCTCTGAGACTTAGGGTGTTGCTAACACTGGGTGACAGGGTGAAAAGACTTGGTTTCCTGATCATCATGCCAGGATTTCTCGCCAACCGAGGAATAGGTGCCTGGCTGGCCCCAGTCCAGTGCCCATATCTGTAACCGACTCACATGGCAGAAGGGAGAGACCGCCAGAGGCTCTGCGAGTGTCCTCCTGCAGGTCACACGTAGCAGATAAACTCTGCCAAGAAAACACACTGCCTGTTCTTCCCCGGTGCATTTGGAATTAAAATATGACAGGGGGAAAAATTTCCTGAAAACCTAAGTCCCTGAAGACGTTTTCCCCAGCCCTTTGCAATCTCTCTAATTGGGCACTTATCTAAGGTGGGGATGAGAGAGCCTTGTAGCGATTACAGGGACCCACACAGGAAGGAGATGGGGCCTGCTTTGTCCTATACGGAACACCTATTGTTCATTATACTGATGTTATACTGGGTTCCCAACAGTAAATCTTTGGTGGCAAAGAAAATCTCTCTCCCAAACCCCTTAACTGGTCTCAATAGAAAGGATCCAGTTGCTGGCATAGGTTCAAATTTGGCCACTATACCCCTCCTTGGAAAACACAATCCCAGCTGACAGTGGGCTGCAGTGTTGGCAAAACACCTATGTACAGGCCAGCACTTCATTTCCCTCATGATGGCGGCTGGAGGCTCTCACCCACTGCTCCCCACGCTGCCTTCAGCTGTGTTGCTGCTTGTCTTCCGCTGATCTCCCTGTTCACCTGCCTTCTCATCACTGCCTCAGGCCTGGGGGTGGCTCCCAGGGGAACCCAACCTGAGCTGCACCTTTTATTCTTGCCCTTTTTTGGCCCTCGAGTCAAGGAATCATGGGACTTCCACCCCAGCCATAGCCTCTCTTTCAGACTGGGGTTGATGCATTAGAAGAACTCATTGGCCTCCGCCTCTTCACCCAAGGAAGCAGCACACAACTCAGGCATTCTTATAGGAAAGATGGTAAAGGATGATAAGCCCACCCCCTGACCACACAACCAAGAAGATCCGGGCACGTCTAAGCAGGCACAGGCTAAACACAATGACATATTGTGGAATTATTAGACAGAAACCTGCAGTAGGGTCCTTTGTGTGTAATGCCTTTTTTACCTTCCTGAATGTGCATGAGCATGTATACATGATACCCACAAGTCCTGCCTTATCCAAACTCCTAACTCATCCCTGATTGAATCTTCACTGATGAGATGAAGACATCAGGTTGAGACATTTCTTAGATCAAAGACAGCTGAGAGTACAATAGTCTGGTTTTTCAGTGCACTAAATGACTCACTGCTAAAATAACTGCATCAGAATCTGTTCTCTATCTGCCCCATGGCAGGTCCTCCTCATGCCTGATAGTCAGTGAAGGAACGAATGAATCGGTGACTCCCTCCCTGCACTTTCTCGGTCTTAGCTCCTCGGCTGTGTCTGAGGTAAGGAGCTCATCTCACTGTGGCACCTCAGCTTCCCACCCCTCTATGCCCTCACAGCCCCTCCCCACCTTGTAGCCAAGGCAAAGGCAAGGGAAGTCTAAGGATTCAGTGCCCAGTGAGGGGCCAGGGTCATCTGGCTAGAGGGACCACTTTCCTCCATCTGGTTTGCTTATACCTTGATCCTGAGGCCAGGGGCCATTCTTTTCTTGGCTTTAGAAGTAACAAGACACTCCTAATTTAAGGACTTTAACAATGGAAGTCCCTTTGCATGGACTATTCTTGTCATAATTTATGTGTAAATATTCCCCCCAAAACCTCATGTAGTCATGAGTTTGTGCTTAATACATGATCCAATGATGGCATGATAAGTGCAAGTGCTACACGCCCGTGAGGTTGACAGCCCAAAGGTAACATAAGGGAAGGGTGAGTCTTGCTCTGCTGCTGCTCCTCCCTTTTTGCTTTTGCTGTCCATGCTACTTTCCACTACCAAGACCTGCTGCCTTCTTCCATATGCCACCCTGCTTTGGAGCCAGCTGATTGTGGACTGAAACCTCCACAAAGCTAATAAATCTTTTCTGTCTTAATCTTGGGTGTCAGATATTTAGTCCCAGCAACAAGAGAAAAGTAACTGAGACAGTTGCTAAATGAGGAATTATATAGTATGTGTAACATAATACATATATTGCAATATTCAGAACAAAGGTCAAGGGAAACTCCAACTTGGCGATTTGCTTTTATTTGCATAACTCTTACATATAGTATTGTAATATGCAACAGCATAAACCTATAGTACTATATTATACAGTGCAATCTGTACTGTACTGTACTATAGAAAAAGCCACCATAAGGCCACACTGCTTATCACATTCCTGCATCATAAGTTCCCATGTGGGTCAAAAGTCCAAACAGCAGGTTGTAAGTCCAAATAGCTGTTAAAACAGGCAGGTTGTTAGATGAGGAATGTCCATACATCTGTGCTAGGTGAGTGTTGCATATCTGCAACCCTGGCACTCCTAGACACTGAGGCAGGAGAATCATAGGGTAGAGCCCAGTCTGGATAACTCAGTAGCTTCTGGAAACCCTGTCTCAATGTTTAAGAGAATTTTTTTTTTTCTGGAACTGGGAATCGAGCTCAGGACCTTGCACTTGCCAGGCAGGCACTTGTGCCCCTGAGCTGTCTCCCCAGCCCCTAGCTATCTCCCTGGCCCCTCCGTTCTCAACATTTAAAATATTTTTTTTAAAGTCCAATAATGTAAGCTGGCCTTCACGCTGGAGCTACACCATGGATTCAATCTCCAGTAATAAGAAACACAAAACCAGAACACTGCCACTAGTGGCTCCTCTGAGGCCACCTGCCAATGCCTCTGCCCGGTGTCTGCCCCAGCTGCTCCTCTTAACCAGATGCTGCCACTCCCCTGAGAGATTTGTGGTGGCAGTGAGGAGCTGAAGTCTTAGCCAGCTCCTGCCCAGTCCTTTTGGCGCACACCTAGACTTCCCTGGAGGGTGAAAGTGAAGCTGCCATGCTGTCCCAACACAGGGATGGTGGGATGTGGAGACAGTGAAGAACCTCTGTGCTTTACCTCCAGACCCAGCGTGGCACTGTTTGTTCAATCTCTCTCTTCTTCTCTACCTCATACACCCTCATCCCTCTCCTCTGTCTCTCTGTCTCTCTGTCTCTCTCTCTCTTTCACTCTCTCTCTCTTTCACTCACTCTCTCTCTCTCTGATTGCAAATGAAATTCTCCACAGCACTGTCTAATATAGCAGCCACTAGCCACAAGCACTTATTTAAATTTAAATCACTTAAAATGAAAGAAAATTAAAAATTCAGTTCTTCACTGGCACTAACCACATTTCAAGTGCCTCATGGCCACAGCAGAGATGTAAACTGTGATCACAGCCATACAAAGCCCTGCAGGATGGCACTGCTCCCCAGGGCCTTGTGGAGTGAAAACTAGCTCTTGAATAGTGCCACCATGGCAGACTGGTGTTCCCTCCCTGCTGACCTTTACAAGAGGCCAGGATATGATCTTTGTGTGGGTTAAGCTGCTGGGACTGTGGGCTGTCTGTGGCAGCAGTTAGTCCCAACATCAGTCTCTTGACTGCCTGAAATAGTGACCCAGGTCTGCCCCTCCCTGGCTACTCAGCTGTGGCCACTCTGGGGCCCCAGAGGATAGGATAAAGGTCAGAATTTCAAGCTCTCACCTTGACTTTCCTCCTTCCTGCACAGGTTGACAGCTCTTTGACATCCTTCTCCCAACCTCTGCATGTCTTGCCAAATCCAGGTACTACTCCTACTAACACTTAATCTTTTGTGAAGTGGACTCCTTTTGGGTTTGAATAAATATATGGAATAACTGCAAAACCAGTATTATTTTCTATATTAGTCATGGTCCTTCAGAGACACAGAACTAATATATTATGCTCAAAAAAATATAATATAAAGAGTTGACTCACTTGATTACAGCAAACAAAATTCCCCAGATCTGTAGTGATCAAGCTAGAGATCTAGCAGGGCCAATGGCATAGTCTCAGAGGCCTGAGGCCCAGGAGAGCTAATGGTGTAGCTCCAGCATGAAGGCCAGCAAGAGCTCATGGCTCAGTCTGGAGGAAGGTCCTAACCACTGTCCTAAATGACATGCTGGCCCACACCTGTAACCCTAGCACTCTGGGAGGCTGTGACAGAAGTATTGAAAAGTTTAAGCCCAGCCTAGGTAACTTGGTAACTTAGAAAGATCCAGTCTCTAAATTAAAAAATGTAAAGCTCCATATAGAGTGTAAAGACTCTGGGTTCCACCCCCACTACAACAAACAGAAACCAGTCCTAGCTCAAGATACCCAGACAGGGAGGAAATGTCTTCTTACTCTGTTCTCCTGGAAAACTCAGCCTCTTTTTGTTCTAGGCATACCTTCAAGCAAATAGATAAGTTCCAGCCAGCAAATCTGCTTCATTCAGGCCAGTGGTTTAAATGTGAACCATCCTCAGACATCCCCTACACATACACCCAGACTACTATTTGACCACATGTCCCGATACCCCATGGCGAGTCTAATGGACACATAAAATTAACCATAACACTTGCAACAAATCGAAGACAAGTACAATGAAAGCCCAACACTATTATTAAGTCCAGTTAAGATCTGCAGTCTGTGTTAAGCACAGAATCTCAAGTCTGATGTTGGCTCTCTAAAGAAGGAGATGGACAACTATTATCGGGCAGATGCTAAAGGCTAAGTGATACCATAGTGGGACTTTTCCCTTAAAAGTACCAGAAGAGTGCACACTTTCCACCATGTGAGTCCTGTCTCCTGTGCATCCCTGTCTGGCCTGCCTCAGTTATCTCCAGTGCCCATAAAAATGATTCAGTCCCATTCAGGGGCCACTATCCTAGCCTATGGGCCTCTGGGGGCTGAGACCACGTTGTAATGACAGTTGTGTCTCTCTCAGTGCCTTCCTTACACACAGGAGCCACTTAATAAATGGCAAGTGAGTGAAGCATGGTCCAGACTATTCTCTGACCTACTTGGTGGTTTCTGTCAGGAGCAGAGCATCCTAACAAAGGAAACAGGACTAAAATGTTAAACCGCACTAATGGTTCTGTCTACCAAAAAGCTCGGCACTTAGGGGCAGAGCTCTGTCTAAGGGAATTAAAACAGTCAATAGCTCCAGGGCCAGATTGAGACATTTTGAGGCTTGAACTATGTTCCACGTCATACAAACACCAGAATCTATTTTCAGAGAAAGAACACTGGGCATCTATAGCTAAGCAGAAGCAAAGCCACACATACACAGGAATGTACTGTGTTAGAGAAGCAATAAAGGGAGGGGGCAGGGAGGAGTGGGTAGAGGAGGTGAAGAAATGGAGAATGGGGAAAGATAAAGAGAGAAGAAAAGAAAAGTGGGGTGGCCCACCTGAAATTAGATCCTGGCTCTAGGCTAAGTGAAACCTGTCAATGGTTTCTTCCTTCACAATAGGGATAATTCAACCTCCTTTTAGATATACAAAGTTCTGGATCATTTGTATCTAAAGAGAGTCCCCTAAGAACACCCAGTCCCTTTTCCCCACAGGAAAAGCCAAGAAAAACCATTCCCTTGCAAACTCAGTAGCTACCCAGGGGCAGCTCCAGCTGACAAAGCTATAACACCCAGGACTTCCTGGGCTGAGGGACTTCTCCAAGGTAAATGCAAAATTTTTAAAAAACCTAACTGACATCATGTATTTCAATGCAACAAAATCTACTAAATGCAGCTCTGTAACAGGGTTCCTCACTTATTTTTAACATTGAATTCTAGCTTTTTGTCTCCCCCCCTCCCCACAAAGGAATCTGAGGTCCTTACATTTGGAAATCAAGCATTTGCCTGATTTTGCTTATTGTTCAATATCCTTGGTTCCTGCCCTAGACTCCTAAAAAATGCACAGTAGGTAAGTGGGTAAATGAAACAAATGATGTGACTATGGTGTATTCTTTTCATCATGCACTTTCTTATATGTCTTTTGACTTATTGAAATGTGAAGACAAATTCATTAGTAGTCAGGAGAAATTATTTAAAAGGAAAAAAATCACTCAAAACAAGTGAAAAAATAATGAAAAGGGGGCTAGGCAACAAAGAGGCTGGGAGCCTTTGACAAGACAAACACTCTGTCCCCCCACACAAGGTCTAAGTAACCCGAAACCCCCAGGGAACCTGGTCCCAGGGGTGTCTGCCTGTTGGCTAGCAGTTCCTAAGCAGCATTTCTAGAAGGGAGGTCAGGAGTCCCCAGCACAGATGGCTGCGAAGCCCACTAAAGTGCAAGCTGTTGGCCCTACCCCAGAGCCAGAGAGCCTGAACCTCATAGACCTGGATGTGGGAATCTAGATTTCCCAGAAGCTCTCAGTCAGTCTCAAGCATGTTCTGGTTTGAGAACCCACCCCCTAAGGGCTTCTGGGCAAATCCCACTCAGGCCACCTGCTGCCCAGAGCTGGAGATGGACTCAGAGCAGTCATCTTGTTCCCGTACTCTAGCTGTGAGCACTTGCCCCTCACCTGGGACCCATAAACAGTGTGTGAGAGAGAAGAGTTAGTGAGGAGCTGGCGTAAATCACACCCTGCTGCCCTCCCCATCCTGTCTTCCTTTAAGGAAGGCCCTGGCCCCAGGGACTGCTCACCAGCTATTTCAATAAACTCCAACTGGCCCTTTATCAGATGCTCTAGTCAATTAGAACTTCATCAGGAATCAATCTGTGAAGCCCAGCTGAGATGTAACTATAGATCAGTGCAATGGCAACTGATTATCCCACTAATGGAATATTCCATTGATTAATTGAGTATTTAAATCTCTCAGAACGTGGCTCTGCCCACTGCCATTGTCACTAGAGGAAAGGGGGAGGAGAGGGTCACAGTCAAAGAGGAAGATGATGGCTCTGTCTTTATGTGGCAACTCCCTGTAAAATAACAGGCGAGCCTGGGGGTTTTCAGAAAGCAGGAGTGGTGTGAGATCGTCAGGTAGCATGCCAGGCTCCTCTGGGAAATATTAGCACTGGAAGCCCCATGAAAACACAGCTCCCGAGGCCTGATTCCTAATCTGAGAGAGCCAGTTTATGCAGGAGCCTGAGACTGCATTCCCAGCAGGCTCCAGAATGAAGCCGGGACCACACATTCACAAGCATTTTCCTACAATTTACAAACATGCTTCAGCAAGCAGGAGGGACAGACATAATCTGATAACCTACTTGAGCTGTGCTACAGCCTGAAATTTTAAGCACACATTGTCATTGGCAGGCACTATTGATAATGAATGTAATGTAAAAATACAAGCTACATCAAAGATGAGGCAGATGGATGTACATTTCACTAAGATCCCTGCTTGACTAAGAACAAGGTTTGAGCCAGATGTGGTGGAGCACTCCTCTAATCCTGATGCTCTGCACGGCTGAAGCAGGACAGCAAGTTCAAGCCCAGACTGGGCACATCAGTGACTTAGTAAGATCTTGGCTTCCTCTTTTTTTCTTTAAATAAGGGTTATAAACGTAGCTCAGTGCAAAGACCCTATGTTTACTCCTTTTTCTTTGAGAAAAAGAGGCTAGCAGACAGGGAGAGAGAGAGGAAGGGAAGGAATGGGAGAGGAGGAAAGGGTAGAAGAAAGTGGTGAAGTTTGGGTAGAGGCCTCTGTTCGTACTCGAGTTCTCAACAGGGGACTTTCTAGTAACTCCTCCAGTTATAAGTAGGAGTCTCATCAGGCACCTAACGTGGAGCTTGTCACATAGTAAAAACACAATAAACAGAAGCTATTACTATTATTATCCTGATAATCAATACCTACAAAGGTCATGGAAGTCAATGTCCATTTGAGCAAAAGCACAGTGGATCTGTTTGCTGGGAAGCAGGTGGATCTGCTTAAGGGCTGGGAAGGGCAGGGGAAGCACCTTGCTCCTGGCACCTCCTCTGCATTGCTGGGCTGGGTCTTCCCCACAGCCTGCCTATGGAGCTGAGGACATCCAGGATATCAGGGCCTGAACCAAACTTCCCATGACAGCTAGTGAATAATAAAGGAAAAGAACAGAAGAAAAGGGCTTGGCATCTACTGTGGGTTTACCCTATGCTGCACAAGTTTCATAAGTGATCTCATTTAGTCTTTACTGGAGCATCCATGGGTTAATATGATTATTCCTGTTTTCAGATTTTGAAACTGCATCCCAGATAGGAAAAGAGATTAGCTCCAGACAGCCATCTGATGGGCAGGAATGAGAACCCAGATTTCTCTAATTTATAGTCCTAACTCTACAATTCTACCACACCAAGCCATGTCCCAGCTCTGGGCCTCTGTACAGATGTGGGTGTGTCCTTGTGAATAACACTGCACTGCCATCAGATATGACCAGGTGGAGGTATTTATTCATTCTGCATGGGTATGATGGGATATCTGCATTCCAGGCACACTGGAGTAAGTTATTCTAGTCACTCAGAGCCCTGCCTATCCCTGAGGACTTCTTAACGCTAGGGCCCATACCATGGAGTCTGCTCTTTCCCTGACAAATACAGATTGCTTCACTATGCTACAATTTTCCTGTGAATGACCTGCAAAGCACAAAGAAGGACACCGGGTCTTGAATTAATTTAGCTTGCAAACCATTGCAACAAAGAAAAAGACCCTATAAACTACCTATTATCAGTTAAAAACAAAACTCATCCCTTGAATTAACAGGAAATGATGTTTGATTTTCAGAAGGTGTCAGAGGTAATGTGTTTTTTCATGCCACACCAAACTGGACCCATCATCATCTTATATAAATTAGTCCTAGCAGGATGTGTTGTCACATGCTTATAATTCTAGCATTTGGGGGACTGAGGCAGAAATATCACAAGTTTGAGGCCAGCCAGGGGGATTTAATGACTTATTGAAACCCTGCCTCAAAATAAAAGTAATTAAGTAAAAAGAAAATGGATTGAAGATGTAGTTGAGAGTAGTTTAGGCTCTAGGTTCAATCTCTAGTCCAAAAGAAAGAGGGAGAGAGGAACAGAGACTGAGATGGAGACAAAGACAGAGGGAGAGGAAGAGGGAGAGACAGAGAGAGGCTGAGACCAAAAAAAGAGAGAGAGAAAGAGAAAGATGTCCTAAAAAAGACAAACTGATCAGTACCTATGTCTGAGAACTTCCAGTTCCGACATCATTTTTTCTAATAATGACTTAACCCAAATCTTGGGAAGAAGAAAATCTGAGAGTATAAGATACTTGCATGAATATGTCTGCCCTCAGCCCCAGCTTTCATGAATATACTTTACCACATCTTTTTCTTTACAATTTTTTTTTATTCTATTTATTGTTTTTTCTTGTTTCAGAACTTTATTTTTATGGCCAGTTCAGCCTGCCCTGAGGGCAGGGCTGGCGCAGCATGTAGTGCCCGGGATTGAACCACCGTCCCTGTAGCCGCCCAAGCTTTCCTAAGCAGGCATTTTAGACCACTGAGCCATCCTGCCAGGCCCCTACCACATTTTTATTTCAGCTGTTTGTGAGCCCACGAAATGGATCAGCGTTGGATATATATTCTGTTTGTCCACAGGGTTGATTCCAAGCAGGCTCTTCCCTAACTAGCTAGAAACCTTAGAAAGTCACTACTTCCCCATCTAGCCCAGCATCTTCAGCTTTTTTTTTTTTTTTTAATGTACCTGGTACAGGATCTCACTATGCAGCTCAGACTCATAGTGGTCCTCCTGTTTTAAGCCTCCCCAACACTGGGATTACAGGCCTGTGCTACCATGACCAGTCCTCACTCAATGTAAGGAGGAGGCAGGACCCATGTGATGCTGGGGATCAAACCCCATCCCTGTGTTTGCCTAAGCAGGCTTTTATCCCACTGAACTATCTTGCAAGCTCTGTTTCTGCTCTAATGTTGTACAGTTCCAAAAGACAATTTCCACTTGGCAGACAGGATTCTCAGGATCCTGCCTTTGCAGAGAAGGTGCCTGTCCCAGATGCGGTATCTCCTCAAAGGTAACTTGAGTCGAAGCAGACAAAGTGAGCCTTTCTGGCCAGGTGGAGGGAAGATAGGGCCTGCATGAAAAATTAAAGTGCAAAGATTGCAATTTAGCTGGCAGTGTCAGGCCACACCTCACCTAAGCCTTTGCAGACTTCCGAAGTGTGCTGTGTGGGTTCTGAACCCTGCCAACTGCAATTCATCTTGGCTGGCCCCTGAGCAAAGAAGAGCTAATTGGACCACTTATTCCCACCACTCTCCACTGAATGAGATAGAATTCAGTGACCTGGAGCTTCAGAAGTGACCTAGAACTTAAGCATGTTCTTCTAGGTGGCCAACATGGTTCCTGGATTGTCCCTGCCTGGAACCCCTGAAATGATGTCGAGTCCTGGATCCTGGATCCTGGATCCTGGATCCTGGATCCTTGAACCCACTCCAGTTCTCACTGAGAGTGGAGCTGGAGCCTGACCACTCAGGTCTTTCCACCAATCCCAGGCTCAGGGAAGAAGGTGGAAAAAGAACTGGACAGACTTCTCTGGGCTTTTCTCCCACCACCACCTAGTGCCACATGCTTAAGGTAGTAGATAGAACAATAAACAGATAAATAAAAATACTTCCAGCTGCAGATAACAGAATGCATCTGATAAAATTAATGGAGAAGGGCATTTAATTACTCCTATGGTTTGAAGGTCCCCACCAAAACTCAAGATACAATGTCATTCTTATTGTGAGGTATTACAAGAGCAATGTGGTTCAATTATGGTACTTAAGAGACACATAATGGAGGTAGTTAAGGTTAAAGACGGTCATCAGGGTAGGCCCTAATTTAGTGGAACTGTGGCTTCATAAAAAGATGAAGAAGCTAGTTAAGAACATTATCTCTGACCTCTCACCATGGGGTGCCCTACAGTCTCCCCACAAGAAGAAAGTCTTATATTAGGTCTTTCCAGCCTCCACAAATAAATTTCCTGCTTCTCAAGCTTCCTAGCGTATGGTACTCAGTTTTAGAAACAGAAATGGACGAGGACATTTACTTACCATAGCAAGTTACAGAAGCAGGAAAGTTAAGGTACAGCTAGTGGCTCAACAAAGTCATTAAGGAATCAGGCTCTTACTGTCTTCCACTGTTATCAGTTTCCCTTGGGC
The DNA here is from genome assembly GCA_004027025.1 of Myocastor coypus. Lineage (NCBI taxonomy): Eukaryota > Metazoa > Chordata > Mammalia > Rodentia > Myocastoridae > Myocastor > Myocastor coypus. The sequence continues at coordinate 33,898 of PVJA010004662.1, read as the reverse complement.
TTGTCTCCTTGTGGCCTCAAGGTAATTACTGTGGTGGCTCCAGGATATATGAAGGATATATCCTTAATTATACTCATACTAAGGGGAAAACAGGCATTTTATCTTCACATGTCTCTTTTTAATGAAGAGAAAAACCTTCCTTAAAAACTGCCTTCATATTTTCTCATTGGCAAAGATTGGATCCCATTGCCTGTGCTGTGGCACCAAATGGCCCTGGGAAAGTGGTATTTTTAACACTTAAAGTAGAAGGCCAACTCTCACAACAAGAAAGGACTTGGCATACAGAGAAATGTTGTGTAGACAACCAGTGGCATTTGTCCCATCTGGTCAGAGGGGCATTTATATGGGTAAGGAGGAGAACAAATGTCTCTTAGACATGTGAAATTCCTTCTTTAATGAATTTGGAGTTTAGTATGGTATAAATTTTACAGAGCAATTTTGATGCAGGAGAGGAAAGGCCATGGCAGGCGCACATCTTAGACATATGGCAGGCGAGGATGGCGAACCACAGAGCCATGCCACTGCAGCCAGAGCTGGAGTGGTGACAAGTGTTAAGGCCCCTTGTTCCATGACATTGTGCTATGCACACAGGATAGCATGAGGGTTCCATGAGAAGATCCACTCCAGGGCTCACAGGTGAAGAGTATTAAAAGAAGACATGATCCATAGAATAGGTAGAGAACTCTGCACAACTCCAGCCACTGCCAGCTTCTCTGGGCCTTCCCGGGCATTCCTGACAGATCATTGTCATGTGTATGCCTAGCTCTCTCCTCCTTCATGCCAGGAAGGCAAAGGAAAAAACTCTGAGCCTAGTGATCCAAACCTCATGAATAATTTCTAATGCACAAGAAGAAACAGCTATTTTTTGCACCCTTCTTCCCTCACTCAATCCTTTTACTTTTGGTCCCATTAGGATATAAGTCACAATAAGCCCTTTAGAGCAGTGGGAGATGGGTAAATGTGGGTCACTGGGACGTAGTGGCCTACTCCTGTGAGAGCTCCCTGCGGTCAGGAAGGCCTCGATTGGCAAATAATCTCCCTATTCCTATTAAGCTCCTTAGGAGCCATAAAGAAGCCATACGCTCCACCAAGTAGAGCCTCTCAGGGTGGCTGCTCTGCCCTGTTCATGAGCTGGATGTCCTATGGGCAGTGCTATAACTAGAAGAAATGAACATAGCCCAATACAGACCATGCTCTATAGGTTTTCCATACACGATTTTAGTATCCCCTGCTTTCTCATACAAGTAAAAGTTTGCTGCAGAAAGACAGAGGTTCTGTGTGGAAAGATGTGACTGAAGGCAAGTGGTTTACGGCACGGGGTGTGTGTGTGTGTGTGTGTGTGTGTGTGTTCTTGTCAACAGAAACAAACATGGGCACCTTGAGTCAATGACCAGGCTTTCCATTGCTCCAAGTGCTGTCCCCAGAATGCCATTGTTGCCCAGGGTAACCACAGAACCAACTGAGTTATGAACTGAGATGACAGCTCCTCATGCACCTGCTGAGTTTGACTTGGTTTTCCCAGGTTACCAGCCTCTCAGCCCCAGCAATGCACACTGCCACAGGACACACTGGCAGGAAGCCCATGTCCCCAGGCCCCTACACAAGCTAGCAGCTCCATCCGCTCAGTAGTAAGCACACTGCTCCCATGGTCTCTGACCTCCAAGCAGTAGGTGTTTTTGCCTCTATTCTACAGAAGAGTCCCCGGGTAACCTTTCCAAGTCACATAGCTGCTAAGTGGCTAACTGTGGATTTAGCATCTCATCTTCTGACTTAAATGCTTCCATGGATGACGTCTCCATTTTCCCTGGGATGGAGAATCTTGGAGTGCCAGAGAGTAATAGAAGACAGCTGCTATGCCCACACATGACTGGTACATTCTTGTAGCATGAAAAGCTCTCTCCTTCCATGGAAATCACTTGGGGTTTTAGCTGCTAACCCCAACCTCCAGGACAATGGTTGTCAAGGCCAGAAAAGACTGTGTTCCCTCTCCAACTCCAGACTCTTGCACTGATAAGCCCCGGATCTCTCCTTTTCTCCTAGCTTCTCATTTATTTTGCCAAGGAGCACAATAAGCACAATTGATTTTAAAATAAAAGCCTCTGGCATATGTACAAGGGCATTATTCAGAAAGGTTAAAAATGATGAGGAGGCATTATTTCCCAATACCCTTGCTTTCTTACCTTGCACTTGAAGTACCACAAGACCACGGTAGCCTTGCTGTGTGGCATCACATGGAAGTAGCTGGTTTGGGAGGGAATATGTATGGCTCCTCTGAGAAGTCCTTGGGTCTGGGTGGACATAGACCACAAAGGACAAAGGCTTGTGAGTCTGTAGAGCTGAAGAAACTGGAGCTGATGCTGTTCAGTACAACTGCTTCCTCTATTAGCAGGAGAACTTGAGGAGAGTTCCAACCAGAAAGGGCAGAGAACTTTGGGGATTCATGAGTCAGTGTGAGCAGAAAGTTCATAGAGTTACAGAGGAAATTCAGTAAAAAAAAAAAAAAAAAAAATGAAACATACCTACCCCACCTGGAGACAAAACATCATTTTCTATGTCAAATATGCTCAACTGGGAATTGCATTTGTATTTTCCTCTACCTAGTGAATGAAGTAGTGGAAAGGCTTCCCAGACTTAGAAATTTAACCCTGAAGAGATAAGTGGTTAATTGATTTGCTTGCTGCTACCATAACAAATCAACTTAAAAAGAGGAGAGGTTTATTTGGGCTTCAGTGCACGATCAATGGGCCCCATCACTTCAGAGACTGTGGTGCGGCAACATGCCGTGGTGGGAGCGCATGATGGAGCAAAGGGCCAACTCTGTGGCTGAGACATAAGAGAGAGAGAGAGACAGCAAGAAGCCAGTGTCCCACCATTTCCTCTGAGGACACAGCCCTATGACTGCAAACCATCCAGTGGACCCCATTGCTTAAAGGCTTCCAACACCTTCCCATGGCATAAAGCTGAAGAACAAGCCTGTGGCACATGGGCCTGTAGGAACATTCCAACACGAACTATAGCAATAAATGACACTATGTTCACCCATATGGCCATAGAGAGAGCTGCTTTGAGAGGCCATGTGGACCTGTTTTTATATTGAGGGTGTGAAGAAAGTTTAGGATAAAGGAATATTATTAGGTCCTAAGTTCCAGAGGAAGCATACATCTAACCCAGTCTCAACCCAGGACAGCTTAGCAAGTAGAAAAACATGCCACAACATGATACTCCTTGGACATGGACTGTGACTTAGGGAGTGTGGAGTGGCAGGGAGATGACACAGGTTTGGATAGGATGCCAAATTATAATGCAGAGAGAAGAACCAGTCTTTTCTTGCGCTGGGCTCCTGACTTCATTATAGTCATATACACTGCAGTTGGCTTTATGTTAGGGTCAGCTGGTCTAGCCTGTTTTGTACTTCACTCTGCAGCATTACTTCCTTGAGGGCAAGATCCAATGTTCAATGACCTCACACTTAGCACCTGTGAGTTGCCCTATAAATTGGGTTGTGGTCTTAATTGCCCCAAACTGGGATCTTTAGAAGATTCAACAGACCTATAGCAAGACAACTGAGATTATGCCAGAGAAGGTTAACTGAGGGCCGATGGATATCACAAGATGGTGCACATATCAGTTAAATTCATCAGTCTAAGATCTGATTCTCAAGCTCAGAGGCTCAGAAACCTGATGTGTCAATACACTAAGATTTGATCTGTTACTTGGGGGCAACTTATGTCCACTGTCTTCAGATATATATATATATATATATATATATATATATATATATATATATTATATATTATATATATATATATTATATATATATATAATATATATAGACTCTAATTGATTAATTTATATTGAAAACATTGTAAGTATAAGGGTAGATAAAACTGCCTTGGTGTATCTGATTAGACTAAGCTCTCTTGGTTGAATCCTGTCTAGTTACTTTTTACTCATTGCTGGGACAAATACCTGACACTCAAGATGAAGGAAGGAAAGTTATTAGCTTATTATTGCTTATTAGCTCACAGTTACTGGAGGTTTCAGTCCATATTCGGCTGGCCCAAGGCTGAGTGGAACAGTGCAGAGAGCATCCAGTTCATGGCGGCGGAACAGCAACAATGGCAACAGAGGCAATGGAACAACCAAGGGAGCAGAGAGCAACAGCTTGAGTCTGTCTCTCTGTCTCTCTTTAAATTACATTCAGGCTCTCTGCCTCAGCCTATCAGTCTTAGGCTACACCTATAATTCCAGAAGTACTTAAAACACATAATCCCAGGGATCATGGATCAAGTCTCAAATTCTAAATCAGTACTAAAACACATAATCCCAGTGACTCATGAGTCAAGTCTCAATCTATAGAAGTCCCTCCCCAATGACTTCATGAGGCCTTGGGGGGACAACTAGACATAAACCATAACAAGACCGTTCAGCATCTAACACACTCAAACATCTGTTTCATCTAAGAAAAGAACACTTACCACCTACCCCTACTGGGTTTTCTGCCTTAATTATCTCTTCTCCCCTTTGGAATGTTCTATTAAAAATTATCCATTGCTTCAAATTTTCCTCCTGGCCACTTCTCTGTCCACTCAGTATGGCTTTGTACAGCAGTGACATTTGAGCCATTTAGTTACCAATATGGTCTGGAACTATACTGCTGGAGGGTCCTTGGCCCTCCTGATGGCTGGAAGGCTCCATTTTTGTTGCCAGACTATGAAGAAATTCATGGGTAAGCCAAGGAAAGAGCATAATGGGGGAGGATGGTGGGAAGTTATTTATGGGGCTTGGCTTATGTCTTAGTCACTTTCCTCATAACTAAGGTAATGCTTGACACACAACTTAGAGGAGGATTTTGGCTTGTGTTTTTAGTCCATAGTTGGGCAGCTGCAAGGCAGGAAGGTGTGGCACAAGAGTCTGGCAGAGGAAAGCTGCTTATGTCATGGTGGCCAGGAAGCAGAGAGAGAAGCAAGGAGCTAAAGAGGGAGATGCACCCTTCCAGGTCATGCCCTCACCAACCTGCCTATCCTGACCAGACTCTGCCTTCTAATAGCAAGCCCACTGTAGCACACCATGGGCTAATCTCTTCCAAAGCCCTTCCTATAAATTATTAAGGCTTTCAAGGGACATCTAGACATAAAACATAACCATAGCATAGTAGCTATTTATCGATCTGACCTTAAGTATTTGAATATTTTAATGCTTATAAGGCTGTATCACTAGGTCTGGTATAAATACCAGCCTGGTACCATCATTTCACATAAATAAATAGTTCTTGCTAAGGCCATCAGTGATTTCTGTGTTGCTAAATCTTGTAAGGATGTTTTTCAGTCCTTTTTCAGTCCTTATGCTGCTTGATCTTGCAAGTGCATCTGACTCTCTTGACCATTCCTTTTGTGAAACCCTCTCTTTCTCTTCTCTTCCCTGGCCTGGCATTTTCTTGGATTTCCTTCTACAGTCTCAGCAGCTCTATTTCAAGCTCACTTTCTAAAACACTCCTTTCTGCTTGATTATTAATTTTGCAATTCCCAAATGTTCTTCAGCCATAACTCTTTCAGGGTTATTTTTTTTCCCTCAACAACTGCAACTATTCTCCTGTGTTTAACTTTAACTTACTCACCAGTTAAGCAACGTTTTATATCACCAGCCTAGAACTTTCCTCCAAGCATTAGTTCTACTCATTGAAGTATCTCAAAAGTAACTTCAGGAGGGAATATATTTGCCCTCAGTATCTGACAGTATTGTCTCCAAGATCCCCTGAAGATACCAAAAGTTCTCTTACTGTGATGTTTGCATTCAACATGAATATATCCTTCCTCTCCTGTTAATTCAGCTCTAAATTACATATAAATGTTACCCAATTGCTTATTATACTGTACTGTTTAGGAAATAATGACAAATGAAAAGTCTGTACATGCTCAGTGCTGATACGGTTTGTTTCCTATTATTTTCTATCTGAGTTTGGTTGAATATGCAAAGTACAAACCAAGGACCCAAATATATCTGTGAAACACATACCTAACACAGAACTAGAATATATCTAAAATATATCTTTTAAACTGCAAAAATTCAATAATAAGAAATAAAATCAATTCTTAAATTGGAAAAATATTTAAATAGATGCTTTACCTAAGAAATACAGATGACAAACATTTAAAAATACTCAACATCATTATTTATGAGGGGAAAGGCAAAACAAAATCACAGTAAAATACCCCTTCACATATATTTAAAAGGTTAACATTAAAAATATTGACAGTATTCAGTGTTGGCACGGATGTGAGGCAGGTGCAACTCTTGTACATCACTACCTAGAAATGCAAATGTGCACAACCACTTCAGAAAGCAGTTCAATGGTATCTCATCAAGTTAAACATATATATATATATATATACATATATATATATATATATATATATATATATATATACACATATATATATACCATTTGTGCCAGCATTCCCATTCTGCTTATCACTTCTTACCTGGAGAGGATCCTTGGGTGTGGACAAGCTCACCCAGATGGATCCAATCTAGGGAAGACAGAGCAAGAATAGAAGACTGAACAGACTGTAAAAGTGGTCTACCATATCCAGGCAGCATGGTCAAGAATTAAGTCCTAGTAGATGCAACCCCTTGGCCCAGATGGGTGGAGCAGGAGATGGCAAGCATGGGTGGGGACTGGAGCAGCTTCTCAGGTGCCAAGTAGGAAAGCAGTACTGTCCTGTGCCTTCACCACACACCTCCAACTGCAACAGTGGGTGTGCTGATGTATTTACTCAACAACAAGCCAGAGATCCACTGCAGAAGCTAAGTAAGATGCATGGTGCTGGAGCACATATGCTGAATCCATACTGAATGTCAAGGTTCTGCTTAGTCAGTGATGAGGTTGAGAATGCAGAGCATGTGAAAAGAAAGACATAGAAGACTTTTGAAATACCACTTCAATTTTAAAACTCCCGGCTGGGGAGATAACTCAGTGGTCTAAGTGCCTGCCTAGCAAGAGCAAGGACCCAGATTCGATCCCTGGTATTGTATGCCATGCTGGTTCTGTAACCTTGGGTAAGCCATGCTGGCCACCAAAACCAGGCCTAGGGCACATGCCTATAATCCCAGTGCTGGGGAAGCTGAGACAGGACAATCACTATGAGTCCAAGCTGTGTAGTGAGACCCTAAGTAAGTAAGTAAATAAATAAATAAATTTCCTTAAAGAAAAGTAAACTGAGCTCCCACAAGGCCTCCCACAATGGCCCTCCATCATCTGCAAGGGACACATTCTAAGACCCTTAGTGAATATCTGAAATTGCAGATAGTATTAAACCTAGCACTTCCCTAGAAGTGCATACCTATAGATGAAACTTAATATATAAATTAATGTGCTAATGACTATAATAAAATAATCATAATATATCATACTAAAATTATATGAACATGGTGTCTCTCACTCAGGAGATTTTGTTGTGCTGTATGCACCCTTCTTCTTGTGCTAACTTGAGATGATACAGGACTAAATGATGAGTTGAAGAGAGGTGAAGACATGAACACTGTGAAGTAGGTGACTACAACAGTCACCTAAACACAAACACTGAGACACTACAGCAGTCAAGCAAATGGCCAAGATAGCTATTATATGAGTGACAAGAGGGTAGCATATACAGTGTGGACACACTGCACAAAGGGATTATGTATGTCCTAGGCCTAACAAAGCAAGACAGCACAAGATTTCATCATGCTGCTTGGAATATATGCAGCTTAAAACGGTTACTTTTTTATGTTGGGGCTTATCCATTGACTAGTTTTGAACTATGGTTACCAGCAAGTAACTAAAACCATGGAAGCCAAAATGACAGTTGTAAGTCCCTAAACTGAACCATCTAAGGGGCAGGGCTAAAACACCATGATGATGCCAGGGTGGGGATCATTGCTGTGTGAAAGCCTTTTGTTCCACCCACAACTTTGATATTTCCAGATACACTGAGGCAGGGGATGGCATCAGGCATGGAGAGGTGTCAGGCACACAGGGTAGGACATACCAACCCAAGGAGCAAGCTGCCTCCACTTCTGGGAAGATGTGGGAGCTCGAGCAAATTAATCTGTCACTCTAAATTTGATTTTCTCATCTTTATAACAGTGTCATAGGAGGCCTGGATTCACCTAGCTTGATTTGGAGAAGATTAAAATAAAAACTATGCAGAAGAGTTAGCACTGCTTCTAACATACAGAAGAAAAGTTCAACAAATGTGAATCACCAATAATAACAAAAATAAATAAAATTGACTTTTAGGAGGAAAGGAGACTAAATATTGTTGGTGTCCTCAGGCTCGAAGGGATGAGGGATCAGGCTTGGCTTGGAGTTGCAGGATCCATTACTGATGTGGGAAGAACACTGGAGGCTCTTGAATTTTAAGTACTATATTTGTAATTTTCTCCTGATAATCTTACTGAGCAATTAATTTATAGCATCTCTGTATTCTCTTTCATTAATATCTCTCTCCCTTCCTTAATCAGGTACTCAAAACAGTTTCTTCTATTTCACTGGCCTTTTCAAAGGACAAGCTTTTGGGTTTATTTATCCTCTCTAATATACTTTGTTTTTTATTTTTAATCACTTCTTTAATATTATTTTCCAGTTTTCCTTGAGTTTTTTAATTTCTTGAGATGAGCTCTTAATAGCAGCCCTTTGGGGAGCAGAAAGGTCTATCAACAATTAATAATAAAGGCTCTTAAAGCTGTAAATTTTCCAGAAAAAGTGTTCACTGTGTCTCATAGTTTGAAAACTTATACACTATCTGAAGAAAGATTTCTAAACATAAGTAAACATAAATTTGTATTTTAAAAAACATGACCACAAAGTCAAACTTAATGAGATGTAGGGTCAGTATGCTAATGCATGACAACCTGCCCTTAAAGTTGATCTTCCCCCTCTCCTACACCCAGTGTCCAGGCCTGAACCATCTCTCCCTGGACTCTGACACTGACAGTTTCTCTGGCTCATTCTTCCCAGTGACTTCTGCGATCCCTCTAATTCAACAGCATGATCTTGTTCCTCTTCCACCTAAAACCCTTCAGTAGCTTTCTCAGCACAGGATGTCAACAGTATGGCAGATCCAATCCTGTGTCTCAACTTTTGCCCACCTCAAGCCTCAACCACACTTGCTCCACCTGCCTTCAGCCTGCATACCCCCATAGAATCAGGAATCGTGTTGCCCTGGCCTTCCCTTTGCCTCGCAGGTCACCCCTGCCTGCCTTGCCCATACAGTCTCCTCTACTAACTGCTGGCCATCTTATCCAACTTAGGGCCCACTGACCTCTCTTGGCTCTGCGCTCATCCTTTGGGAAGTGCCCCTCAGCTCCCATGGCCACCTTGACTTCACTCTTTCCTTTTCCTCTCCACTCTACTTTCACATTAACTGCCTCCTTGTCTATCTGTCTCACTATTCTCTTAGTTTGGAACAAATACAATGTTTCCTGCTACCTGAGTCCCCAGTGCCTCTCAGTGCCTAATCTGACCTCAATTGATTAGTGCCTCTGAGCTGGTGATCTAGAGGGTTTTCTAGCTCAGGATCTAGGAAAAACAGCCTTGTGTTAGAAGGAGACAGGGTCCCCTTCTTGCCTTAGGCTCTACCTCCACAGTGATGAAGACAGTAGGTGGCATCATCAAGAGCCCAGAAAACATCAGGTCTCGGATAAAAAGCAGTCCTTTTGCCCTCTCACTGGGGCAAAGGAAGCTAATAGGTTCAGTCCTTATCAGGCTCTTTGCATTTGGCAAAAGCTACCTATGGGGTGCTAATTTACACCCTCAAGACATTATTCTTTGGAAACTGAAGCTTGGAGTGTGCACACAAACTTTAGTGTGCACACAAATCACCTGGACCTTGTGAAAATGCTGGCTGACTCTGGCTGCATTTCAAGGGGATGCTGGTGGTGCAGTGTGTGGGCCTCCCTTCTTCCAATGGCAAGGGCCTCAAGAACTGGGTAGGGGATGCCTTCCTTCTTGTCATCTAGTCCCCAAGGAAGCACTAGCAGAGCTTTCTGCAGAGACTGATATGTCCTACAAGTCTACACTGTCCAAATGGTAGCCACATGCATGACTAAGAAACTAGATTTGCATCTATCTCCATTTCCATTCACTGGAATTTCCATAGCCACACAGGGCAATTACTAGCTACCATAGTGGGAGGGGAAATTAGTTACAGCAAGGAGCTGCAGAGCTGCAGGAACAGCCTCTCTCCAGGGCAAGCTCATCAGAAGCTCAGGCTCAGGCAGACTCAGCTTGGGCTGAGTCAGTAGTTACTCAGCTTCCAGCCAACAGCTGGGGCTGAAGCTGCCCATCTGGGCCCTGAGAAGTGTACTACAACGTACTGTACAGCCACGAAGCCACTCTCCTCCCTGAAGGAGCATTTGGAGGATGGGGAGAGGCAGAGAGGACAGGATGCTCTGGAGACCAGCAGCCATCACAGCAGACTGAGACTAGGGACAAGACCATTACCGAGCACCTATGCACCAGGAACAGTTGCAAGCACAGGACACATAGGTTCATTTTAATCTCCACATCAGAAAGTTTACCCTTCGTACAGAGAGGTGAAGAAATTTGCTTGGGGTCACACAGGCAAGTGCCAAAGCTATGCTTTAAAGCCTGGAATTCTGGCTCAGGAGCCTTCACTATAGATTCTGTGCCAAAATTACCAACAGGGTGTTCTTTCCAGCATGAAAATGATTGCATGAAGGAAAGACCAGACCCTCAGGCATCCAAAGGGAGCCCTTTGTCAGGGCTTCCTGGGCTGTTCTGGATTGGCTCTCTTGAGCTGGCAGGCCCTGGCAGAGCTCAAGAGAGTCCTGCTAGGACTGGGGCTGTGATCTGAGAAGCCTAGGCAAGCCCTCTGGCCCAGCCTTGTTCTCTTGGATCCAGCTCCACCCCAGCCTCAAATGACAAACTCCAAATTGCAAAGATCAGAGAGGGGGAAGGCAGAAAGCCAGGTAGGTAGCACCCCTAGATAGAAGACTTCACTTCACTCCAACAAAGCCGCAAAGGTCAGGGAAAGTTTGGCTCACCCAGCCTTTGTAGGAGCCTTTGCAAGAGGGCTCCAGCAGCTGCTGGCCATGGCCCTTTAAATGGCATCAGCTCCCACTGGGCACCCTTAAAGCTCACTTCATTCATGAATTAAGTCCCTGACATCCCATATCTGGATGATCAATATGTTTGTTTATTAGCAGCAGCTGCCGTGTTTTAGTGCAAGCGGTGGGCTGGGCAGCAAGAGGGCCACTGGTAACCACAGAGCAGGCCGGCTGAAGAAGGAGGGGTCCTGCTGGCAGATGAGAGCTGAGGCTGGCTAGGGTTTCACATTAATGGCCCTCTAATTGAAATCACCGCTTTAGGGGACTTCTGGAGGGAGCTGTGCTGCATGCTCCTGGCTGAGTCCCCTCTTGAGGAGGGCCATAAGCTGGGGCTGTGTTCCCAGCTGTTGGTCTGAGAAATGGGGTCTGGGGGAGAGGGTGGTAAGCCACTCTTGGGATGCTAAAGCCCAACCAACTTGGCCCCCTGGCCCCATCCTCCTTGCCCCCACACTGCATTCAAATTTTGCTTCAGCAACTCAGGAACCTCATTTCTCAGCTGACTTTGGATTTACCAGAAGAGGAAAGGACTCATCATTTTCCAGTTCCGACATCCCGTTCTGCTGATTCAGAGTCCCCGCCTCTCAACCATTTGTGTCACAAGAGGTCCAAGGAACATCTCAAAGTCACTGCAGCACTCAGACAGGCATTTGGAGTGCCTTGCCTCCTGCTAGGCCTTGGGAACTCAAAGGGGGAAGAGTGTAATCTCGCCCTAGGTGATTAACCATGCAAACATGAACAATAGGAGAAAACAGTAGCTCTGTGGGGAGTATGTGCGGTGTGCAGTCTGAGTGCGGTAAGTGAGCCCGACTTCCTGACTCAGGAAGACCGAATGCAGGCAGCGAGCACTGGATCTGAAACCATCTGTTTCAAGCTTCTGCAGTGAATTTCCAAAGCCAGGTCTCTCCTACTCCTTCCAGAACCTCCCTCACAGCTCGGACTGGTCTCCTCTGAAACTTATAATGCGCACCAGGGACCTCAGCACAGCAGGGTCTCAGCTAGGCTGATCTGCCTCCCAGGGATATTTGATAATATCCAGAGTGTTGGTTAATTGTCACAATTCAGGAGAAGGGGGAAAAGCACCACTGACAAACTCTCCTGGGGTAGTGACCAGGGTGATGCTAAAAACATCCTATAGTGCAGGGAGAGCCTTGCAATGAAGCATCATCAATAAAGGTTGAGAAACCTCAGGTTATAGTGACATCTTCGTAATTCATTCTGAATGAAGTTCAAGCACAAGTGCCATCACCATGTCCTGCCCTCCTTCAGAACTGTCTCCCCTCCCTCCATCCATCCATTCATCCTTCTACCCATTCACCCATCTTAGCTACTACCTTCAGTCAAGTGACTAATCTGGTAAAGGCTAGTCTTGATGTCTAGTCTGCCATTACATACACAGCCACATTGAGTACCACTTTCAACATGTACCTTGGCCATTTCCACATTAGGCCACAAACCCTCAAATCTTGAGACCACCCTCCTTTGAAGATATTCCAAATGGACTCACCCTTTCCCTACAAACACATGCTCACTATTGATTCCACCCTTGTTCTCCTACCTCCACCCCATGCTCAGCTGGGTGTGTGGGCATGTGGCTAGGACCACCACTCTTCCACTAGAATTCTATCTTCTCCTTCCTCAGCCCTACCATTAGCTTAGGATAAACAAGGTGGTTGTATTGGTCACTTTTTACTCGTTGCTGGGGCAAATACCCGACACTCAAAATGAAGGAAGGAAAGGTTTATTAGCTCACAGTTACTGGAGGTTTCAGTCCATATTTGGCTGGCCCAAGGCTGAGTGGAACAGGGCAGACAGCATCCAGTTCATGGCGGCAGAACAGGAACAAAATGGTGGCAGAGGTAGCCAACCAAACAGGGCAGCAGAGAGCAACAGCTACAGCTCTAGTCTGTCTCTCTGTCGCTCTTTATATTACATTCAGGCTCTCTGCCTTAGGATATCCACCCTAGACCACACCCATAGTCTCAGCCTTACTCAGACCAATAATCCCATCAGTACTAAAACACAATCCCACGGATCATGAATCAAGTCTCAATCTATAGAAGCCACACCCCATGACTGCATGAGCCTTTGGGGGGACAACTAGACATAAACCATAACAGTGGTCCTAGTACACAAAATTCATCTTAAGTCATTGTCACTAGCAGCACATTGCTTCACATTTTCAAGCACCTGGCATAGGCTACACTTGTACCCAAAGTTTTGACTCATTTCCAGTATCTGTCTCAGTGTAATATGATGGGATCCAAGATGCTTGACAAATTCTGTCTCCTGGAGTTTTTCCAAACAGGATGTTCAGTAGAAAACCCTAGGTTTTCTATTTTATTTATTTTATTTTTTTCTTGTTTGAGAACTTTTGTTTGTTTATTTATTTTTATGGCCGGCTCAGCCTGTCCTGAGGGTGGGGCTGGCACAGCATGTGGTGCCGGGGATTGAACTGCAGTCACTGCAGCCACCTGCAGACACTTTAGACCACTGAGCCATCCTGCCAGGCCCCTATTTTATTTTATTTTATCTTATCTTATCTTATCTTATCTTATCTTATCTTATCTTATCTTATTTTACTTTGTGTCTTTTTGAGACAAGATCTCACTGCTCAGTTCAGGCTGGTTTGGGCTCACTGTGTAGCCTAGGCTGGTCTCAAACTTGCATTGATCCTTCTGCTTCAGCCTCTTGAGTGCTGGGATTATAGTTGTGAGCACCCATGCCCAGCCTTAGATTTTCAATAACCCACTTTCTGTGTTCTAGTCAAATTATAGGAAGCTACAGAAAATAACTGCTGTTTCCCTTGAACCTGCTAAACCAAAAATATCAAACAGCCACACCCAATAAAATGATAGCAGCTACCCAGAGCAATATATTGGAGAAGATGTTGGGGTGGTAGAATATTGGAAAGCTGGGGTTGGCAAGTCCTTAAAGAATGAGACTGGGGTCCTTGACTGTTTCCCCTCTTTTCACTGTGATCTCCCACACTCCAGTTCAGCAACTGACCCTAGGCCCTACTGTTATAAAAAGTCTACAACCTGCACTACTTGAGGCCAAGGCTCAGAAAGAACCACAGTCACAATCAATTAGTAATATTTTCAAATACACAGAGGTGAGAAGAGTGTATGGTGCTGTACCACATATTTGCCATTCTTGCTCTAAATGGCAAATTAGCTTTCCTGTACATCTCATGCTGTATGGGAGGTGCCAAGATTGTGACTTTATTTTCCTGAATATCAATGTACCTAGACTTTTGACTGACCTATTAAACAGGGGCTTTGAAAGCCCCTGAGGACTAAATCAAGCACTCACTCTCTATTTGAATGCACTTGAATGTTCCCCCCAAGTCACCCTAGCTTTCATCTAAACAAATCTGCCTGCAGGAACTCATAGCCCATTTGACTGGGTTCAACTGGATGCTCAGGTTTCCAAAACACTCCTCTTTTTTTTGTTTTTATGGCTGGCTCAGCCTGCCCTGAAGGCGGGGCTGGCACAGCATGTGGTGCCAGGGATGGGAGGGATCGAACTGTGTTCCTGCAGCCTAAGCTTTCCTAAGCAGGCCCTTTAGAGTGCTGAGCCATCTTGCCAGCCCTCAAAATACTTTTCTTAAAGGGAACAAAATTCATGTAGCTCCTCTATCCATCCTTTAGCTCCACTTCTTCCTCTAAGGACCTTTACAGTAGTCTAATGCTCTTCCAGATGTTCTTTAAACTTTCTCAAGAAAGCAGCCTTAAGAGCTGGAGACGCAGCTCAACCATGGAGCACTTACCTAGCAGGTCTGAGGCCCTGAGTTCAGTCCACATTATGGCAAAAAGAAAGAGAACCTTCTTGGACCAGGGGTCAGGAATCCACACCCTGAAATGTAGCCTACTAGTTATATTATAAATAAAGTCTTAGTGAAACACAGCCACACCCATTTGCTTGTGGAATCCTTTACACTTCAATAGCAAAGCTGAATGGTTGTAGCAGCAACCATATGGCCTTTAAAGCCTGAAACATTCACTACCTGACCTGTGCCAAAAAAATTGCCAGTCCTGCTGTGGCCCATGACTTCCTCAGGGCAACACTGCCAGCTCCTGCCAGTCATCACCCGAGACCCCTTAGCTTCCCCATCCTTCTCCCTCTGACAGCTGCCATGAGTTCATGTTCACTTTTCCAAGAGCAATCCAGAATGACTCCTACGGGGCCTGGACAGAACTCTTCCTGTTGCTTTCTCTTAATACAAAGCCTGTCTTTCAGCAGAGAAAGATCACATTCACTTCCTCATGGCTAACAGTCACTGCTGATTTACAAGGTATTCCCTGTTGACAACAAAATCGCACTAGCGCTTCTAACCCCCACTCACTGAGCACTTCCTATAAGCTGGGCTGGTGATAAGTACCGCATGTCATCGCTCTGATGGTTTCCATCCCACTGTGTTGCAACGTATGCTCTACTGATATTCTCAATTTATAAATGAAGCAATTGAGGACGCCGCACAATCAAGTACACACACGAGGCCATATGGTTCACAAATGACAAGGTGAAAGTTTAAACACAAGTCCTGCTGATTCCCAAACTCTGCTTTTATCAACAGCTGTCCCCTTCCCAGGTGCTGGGACCCTGTTGGCTGCATGTGGTGATACTTCCCTGAGAAGGAAACCTTGACTTGGATTTGACAATTTAGTTCACTTACACTCCTTCACTTAATAAATGGCTCACTGAGTAACTGCAGGAGCCAGGCCTTGTTCTCAGGGCAGAATAGATTTTAAAATCTGCCCCAATGATATGCACTTTGTAGTAGCATGGGTAGAGGTATAAATATAATTTTTAAAAATCAGAAAGTAGCAAGTGTTATGGAAAACACAATAAAGCAGAGAAGGCATCACTTGCTGGAGGGAGGCAGAACTGCTATTCCCAGAAGGGTGATGGGGGTAGGGGGTGGCTTGCAGGGGGCAGAGGCCTGGGCCTTGTGAGCACCTGGAGGAAGAGGCACCTGTGCCCAGGAAGAGCACAGGCCAGGACCCTGCAGCAGGTGCATGGCTGGCATGGACAAGAGAGGGCAGAGTCTCTGGGTGCTGGGAGAGGCCTGGGGAAGGACAGGAAGGAGGGAGGTAGGAGAGGAACAAGGGTTCTGAGCAGCTTAGCGACAGAGAGAACTTGTCCCAAAATGTATAAAAGTTTTGAAAGCAAAGGATGTAGCTCAGGAAAAAGGATTTGTTCTCCAATCCTTCCCCGCGAAAAAGGGATAGCACATAAAATTATGTGTAATACATGGTGCTGGACAATAAATGACTGTGAAGCTGGTTTAGGTTATATATTTTAATGTGCAGCTTCCACTCAGAGCGTTTGCTGTGAATACTGCATGTAAGGCCCACAGCAGCCTCAGCTGTCTCCTGTGTGCCACATCTGCTGGCTGCACTGAGAGACCATGGTGAACAACTGGTCCACACCACTGGGGTTTATATCACTGTGCAAAGCAGTGCAAGACCATGCAAAGACAAAATCAACTAGTGACCTCATCCTTTCCTGCACAGGAGAAATGGTGGTGACCCCAGCTGGAGTCTCTGAAGTAGAAGCAGGGGGGATCCAGCTGGGTTTCAGATGGTACAGGAAGTGGAGCCCACAAGCAGGTCTTGTGGGTAAAGGATGCAGCTTGTGGGGGAAAGAGAGAAGGTGAATGACACTGTCGTGAGTTCTGGCCTGAGCTGAGCACCGTGGCACAAACCTACATCCCAGATGCAGAAGAGGCTGAGGCAGGAGGATCACAAGCCTGAGCCCAGGCTGAGCAGCTTAATGAGACCATGTTTCAAAACAGAAACAGAATAAAGGGTGGTGATGTGGCTCATTGGTAGAGTATTTGCCTGGCATGTGTGCCTC
Organism: Myocastor coypus; assembly: GCA_004027025.1. Taxonomy (NCBI): domain Eukaryota; kingdom Metazoa; phylum Chordata; class Mammalia; order Rodentia; family Myocastoridae; genus Myocastor; species Myocastor coypus. Next base: position 16,927 of record PVJA010004662.1, on the reverse strand, counting down.
CCAGAGAAAATGGCAAAGAACTAGCAGGCTGACCTGGACAAAAATGTAAGGAGGGTTTTCCTATCACCCAGCCCTTCATTTACTCACAGCTGTTTACTGAGAGCTTGCATCAGCTCAGCAAGTAACTCAGGCATTAAAATGTTTCTGGAGGAAACAAACTACATCAGGATTTGCATTTAGATCAGTGCTAACAGTGGCACATCCTAGTGTCATGAACTATTAACAGACATCATTCCTATCAGCCTGAACCATCACTCCTCTGTTACCAGCACCACACACACACACACACACACACACACACATGCATGCACGCACGCATGCACGCACACACGTATGCACACACACACATGCTCCAAAGGAAAGAATATCCACAAAGGAGACTTGTCAAAAAGAGGCAGGACAGTGCCCTGGAATATACCAGGAGAGCTCCACCTTAAACCTCCTGGCCCACCTGTACCCTGGGACACTCAGCTCTGCAGCCCTGAAGCACTCCCCACACCCTGCACACCTGCCTCATGGCCCATGCTGGTCAGGCACCCTCTCAGAGAGGGAAGTCCTAGCAGACACCTGGCCCCAGGGAGGTACACAGCCTCCTTTCCAGGTTGCAGCAAGGGAAGATCCCTATAGTTGTAACTGGCATCCTCCCCCACACCTCCAGTTTAATTATGGCTTCTGACAGCGAGTGTTCAGCTGGCTCAGAAATCTGCACTCTGAACTCCCTGGCATGGAGGCTCTAGCCAACCAGACCTGGGGAGACGCTTCCCTTGGACTTGGGCTGGAAGATGGAGACTTTTTAATTAGAAGTTGTTGTTAATAGGAAATGCTGCAAATTAAAACTAGGCCTCCTCCCTCCCTCTCCTGCCTTCCCCACTATATTTATCTCTGATCTCAATTAGAAAGTTCAGGGACTTGCTGCTGAATAGAATTGGCGGAGATGAAAGCTTCTGGAGGCACCAGAGGAGGCTGAAGATGTGGGAGGGAAGCCCGGGTTAGGCTGGGGAAGTGAGCACAGCATCACTGCAGTAGGGACACACGGACAGACGGACAGGATGTCCTTCACCCTGGGCCCTGGGCTCCAAAACACAGCCTGGAGCTGCCCCAGAAGGGCTCCTTGGCCTTCTCTGCCTCTACCACTGGCTGGCAGCATGTCACTCTTTAAAGGGAGCTGCCAGCCACCTGCATGGGGTGAGACCTCAGGTCCGCCTGCCCTTGTAAAAGGGCCCCCACTCAGGGCAAGTTAGTGAGCATTCACTTTGCTTTGTGGTATAAATTTTCAGATATAAACTCACCAGATTTTCCCCAATTGATAGGATAATTCATGTTTGTTATTTTAAAAACTCACACATTACAGATAAGGTTAAGTAAAATTCACACCCTCTAAAGAGCCACTGTTAATAGTCTTGGTGAACATCCTGCTCGTTATCCATCTCTGTCTCTCTTTTACAGTTTTATATCTTTGGGGTAATGCTATATATATATCAAATATCCTGAGGCATGCTTTTCCCTCAACAAAATATATGGTGAGATATCTTTCTATATCAATCAACATAAATCTGTGTCATAATTTTTAATGGCTACATGGCATTCCATTTTATGGGTGTATCATAATTTATTTAACCAGGCCTATCTTGGTGGTCATTTAGGTTTTTTCCACGGTCCATTCTTAACAAACAGCGCGTATGTCTTCCCATTAAAGAGCTGTGCGCGGATTGGCCTGCAAGTCTCCCTCATCTCCCATAACTCAGCCCTGAGACTTCCCGGGGTCCAACAGCGCCACCTATGGGCGGGAAGACCCCAGAGCAATAGCATTTTCTCAACTAGGTCTCGGGCTACTGACGGAAACTGTTAAGTCCCTCTGGCTCCAGACATTCATCCTAGTGCCTAGGGTTGTGGAAAGCTGCAGGATCAGAGAGCTTAACAAACTTCATTCCAAGAGCTAAACCCATAGGCGACCTTCAGATGGCCAGGAACTCAAGTTTAAGACTCTCCACATGGTGCACCATTATTCTTCCAACCAGATGCTATTTGAAAGCATAATCGTGGTCATTCTATTCCACCAGAAATAAATTGTTTGTTTGTTTGTTTGTTTTGGGGGGAGGACCTTCCCAGGCACAAATCCCAATACTTCCTCATCCCAGCCATAGGATGAGGGCAAGTGAACTGCCTTTTGGAGTCTCACTGCCCTCATTTAAAAATGGTAAAAATATCTCCCTTGTAGGTTTGAGAACTAGAAATAACGTATTGAAATATACAGCCCAGAGTAAGTGTAGTGATGGCTTTAAAAAATCACATTGGCATCATTAATAATAGCAAAGTACTACAAATTATTAATAACAAATTTCTGTCTTTCCTGCTGTTTGTGGGTCTGCAGAGGGTAATCAAAATACAGCCACAAATCTGCTTCAAGTCTACTCTCCTAAGAACCTGCACACTGGGGAGCACAGTTGGCTGAGGAGACCAGAGGAGAGAGGTCTTTGGAAGAGGTGGTCCTGAGGGTCCAATGAAAGGCTCGTGCAGCACAATGAGGGAAAGTGGGAGCCAGGGTGGAAAGAGACTCAAAGCTCATGAGGTCCAGCCTCTGTCTCCACACTTAAAATCAAAGCACAGTTGCCATCCGCAGCCCTGGTCCATTTGTCTAGCTCTGGGATGAACCCAGCCACGCAGTGGGGGAGACCTCCTGCTACCAGCATCCCAGAGCGGTGAGGGGACACCAGGGCCAGACTTCTGGGATGTGACCGCTAAAAAAAAAGATTGAAAGGTGGCAGCCAAGAGAGTGGCTATGGTCATGAAAGGCTTTGCTTGCCCTCTTCAAAGGGAAGGAGCAGCCCTAGTGACCTAGGCTGCCCCAGCTTTGTGCCCCTCTGTCTAGGCATAGGATGTGCATGAGCCAAGGTTTCCAAGTCAGGCTGAGGTGAGCTCCTGAAGCAGACCCAGAGCATACCCCAGAGCTGGCCTGGCACTGGGGTGCTTTGGTGACAGAAGAGAAGGGCATCCTCTTCTCTACCCTATGGCTCTTCTGTGGGCTATTGTGACCATCTCTGTCTCCTCAGTCACCCCTTTCCTCTCCCCTTTCCCTGTCACTGCCAGATTCATAATCTATAGCACCGTGCTGTAGACTCCATCCACAGCTTCCATCAGCTGCATAATGACATTCAAACCCACCCGCCCAGCCTACAAGCCCTTTCCAGTCTCCCCAGACAAAGAGTAGCTGATGCCTCCCAAATGTGACCCTTGCTTTCCCCCATCCCTGCCTTTGCTCTTGCTTTCTGTCCTCCACACAATCACATGCCCAAACTGTACCCATCTTCAGCAGCAACTGCTCTCTCCTCAGGCTTTTATCTCCACCTTTCATATGGAAGTGAGCATTTTAAACTGTCTACAATTACTTACAATTGTCAAGAACAAGCCTTGTGGACTCATCCTGGAAGACCCACATCTTCCTGACAGTACAACCAACAGATAGCCACTAGGAGTGCTCAGGACACACCCTTGGATCTTAGCTTGCCCTCAGTTACCCATTGACTATGTGTCCTGAGCTGAGTGCCATTCACCCACCTCAGTGTTCTCTTCTGTAAAATGGGGCTAGTAATATCTTCCCAGAGAGGTCAAGAACAATATCCTACTCATCACAGAAAAAGCGAGAATAAACGTCCTGAAATGAGACAGAAAAAACTGAAATGAAGGTGTCCTTGCCCCTTGCTAAAATCTGCGTGAATTTCACTGTCCTCCCAAGCAGGCCCCTGAACTCTGCACAATGGCCTCGTTCCAATTCTAAGACAAGGGCTAGATGCTTTATTTGATCTCCTTCTGAAGACCCCCACCCCACACCCATACCTCAGAACCATGCTGGACCCACCTCCTACCCCTACCTTTACTTCTACAGGCAGAACCAAGGTCACTCCGCACCCCACCTTTGAGATCTCAGCCTTCATCTGCCCCCTACTGGGGGATCTAGGCTCTCTAGGCATGCCAGTTGCTTACTTTCCTGGCCAAGCAGTACAGGGCAGACCCTGAAATTACTCCTCCATCTGCTAATTATTCGTGCTATCTCTCCTCTCTATAGGAATATCATTGCCAGCAATTAGCACAAAGATCTTTCCCCACTCTAGTTAAGATCCAGAGCTGCAGTTAAATGCTCCCAGATCCCACTTAAATGATTTCAAATGCAATTCATTCTGGCTCATTAAATAATTCCATGGACAGCTTTCTTTGCCTTCATCACCTTAGAAACCTCTTTTTTCCAGAAAAGGAAAACACACACACACAGACACAGACACACACACACACACACACACACACACACACACGAGTGGCCTGGGAGAGCTGGGAGAGAGCAGGACTCTCCAGCACAGCCTCTCCAGCACCTTGTTTTGCATTCCTCTCCCGCCTCTGGCTCCTACCTGGCTTCCTGCTCCTGCTCTCTCTCTCCATCCTTTTCTCTCCAAAATGACTTCACCTGTCAGCTATGAATTTCGAGTTTTTGCCAATTACTTGTGCCCAGTAAGAAAATGGCTTTTTAATGTCTGTCCTTATTCCTCCCAGCCTGGCTTGGCTCACTGTGCAGCCCCACAGCCCTGCTCCCCAAGCACCCCATCCCATGCACCCTGCTGCCTAAGCTCAGAAGACAGGTAGACAGCCGGAAGTGGCAGGGAAAAGCTGAGGCTCTGTTTTCCAGGCCGGCACTCTGGGTACCCTTTGGCACCAGCTTGGGATTCATTAATCCCCAATTCACTGCTCAGGCTAGAGAACCCACTCAGTGCTAGGCACTGCAGCTGACAAGCACTTTCATGTATTAATATGAAAAGTCTTTGACACAATCCAACAAGATAGATGCTGTTATTGCTATTACTATGTCATTTTTGCAGACAGGAAAATTAAGGCTCCAGGGAAGCTTCATCCATCCCCCAAATCACACATGCTTCATCTGGGGCTTGAACTTCTAGATGCATGTGCCCCATCTGGTGACCTGGCTTGTGTTGAGGCATCTCCTCCTGGCTCAGATCTCTGCCACTCCAGCAGACCTCCAGCAACCAAAGTTCCTGCCATCTCCCCCACTGGGGACACAAATCCTCTCACTGTATCATGGCACATGGCTACAGAGGGCTGTGACAGAGGTCTGTGCAAAGTGCCAGGAGCAGAGCCATGCTTTCTGCTGAAGCTGCCAGTGGAGAGATTCTGTAAGAAGAGGCAGCATTGCACCCAGGGCTGGAGGACTGAGGAGCAATGAAGAGAAGGAAGGGGACTCCTTAAAGACAGAACAGTGCGGACAAGGGCATGGAGGTGTAAAAGGCCTGGTGTGCTGAGGGAACATCTTCCCAGGCAAGACCAAACCCTGAATGTGGTAGAGGTTGTGTTGATAAATATTACATTTATCAGTAGTTTTCACATGGGACAATGGACTTTGGACAAGAACTACAGACAGTTTTGTCTGTCAGGACTAAGTGAGTGGGGTGTAACAGGCCTCTAGCAGGTAGGATCTAAGGATGCTGATGAGCAGACAGTCCCATGGTAAGGCATTTCCCAATTCTCAAATATTGGCAGTTGAGAAAGAAATCCTCATCCCGAGAAGAGGAGAGTGGCAGTGCCATAGCGCTCAGAGTACAACGACAGTGCAGGGGCACTGGGCTGAGGAATTCAGGAAGGGGATAATGGAGAAGGGGCTTGGAGAAGCTCACCACAGTGGGTAGGGGCAACAGTGTGCAGATGGAGGGAGGAGCCCCAGCAAGGGGCAGAGAATGAGGGCAGATCTCATGGTGGAGAGTGATGGGTGGCCATCAGGGGACTGCACAGGTGGACTGGTACAGGGTACATAAGGAGGGCATTATGATTCGGGTCCAGAGTATTCCCCCAAAGGCTCATATCTTCAGAAGTGGGACTTCTGAAGGGTGATTAGCGAGAGCTCTAACTTCATTAGTGGGTTCATCCACTCACGGATTCCTAACTTGGTGGCATTTTGGAGAGATGATGGAAGCTTAGGAGGCAGGACCTGGTTGAAGGGAGTGGGCCCTGGGGGTGTGACTGAAGGGACCAAGTATGGTCCCAGCCCTTTCTCTCATGCACTCTCTGCTCTCTCGCTGCTCCCTGAGAGCAGCTGGAAAAGCTTTCCTCCACCAAACCCTCTGCCATGTCTGTGCCTTGCCTCAGGCTAAAAGCAATGGAGCCAGTTGGTCACGGACTAAAATCTCAGAAACTGTGAGCAAGCTGAATCTTCCTTCAAGCTGACTTTCTCTGGGCTTTTGTTACAATAAGAAGCTGACAGATCCAAAGGGAAAAAAGGAAACGTGCCAGAAAAAAAAATAGCTTCAGGTTAGGTTTGTTGAGGCCACAGGAAGCCCCAAGAGGACTTACAAACTAGGAAGCAGGAGGAAGACATACTTTAATCAATGAGCTTTAATTAATCGCATAGCAGTGGATAGCGGCTGACACAGGAAGTCCAACAAGGAGACCATTTCCATGTTCCTTGTAAGAGTTTCAGCCAACCTGAGCTGGAAAGAATAGCCTCGCTCCACGCACTACACTGGGAATTCACTCTCTGCTACACACAGTGTTCAGCGTAGGATCCATAGTTGCACCTCATTTTACCCAGCAGACAGTTCCCTGGAGTCACAAAATGCAAACACTTGTAAATTAATTTACAATTTAAATGTAATTTGATATTTTAATTTGTTAAACAAGCACACATTACTTTTTGTCATTAAAAATACATGGAATTTTTAAAAAATGAAAACCAAGATTTATGCATAAAGATTTCATTACAGTATTTTCCAGAATAACAATGTATTTTCTGTCAGTGGATTGCCTAACTACATGTCAGGTACTACACTGGATGTTTTCCATGGAAATAAAGAAATGTTTCCTTTAAAAAATTGGAAAATTTGTCTTTAAAGGCTGGGATACAATATTAGCTTATTTTCTGTAACTATAATGAAATACATGAGGCTGGGCCCTTTATAAAGAGAATAGGTTTACTTGGTCACAGTTCTAGAAGTTCAAAAGCATGGGTGGGCATCAGCCTGATTCTGATGTGGTTCTCAGAGTAGATGTTAACACAATGGTGATAGTGTGTGGTAAAGGAAGAGTTCACATGGAGAGACAGGAAGCCAGAGAAAGAGTCCCAAATATTCTTTTAATCTCTTTGATGTTGCCTCCAACTATATCTTCCACAAGTCCCCATGGACATTAAGGGCCCCACCATTTTTTAATATTGCCACCCTGGGGACTCCATAGAAACTCTAGGGGAACATAAACTGCATTGAAACATGACACTGCCCAATGAAGTGTGTTAAATGAGTGATCTAAATTGTGTGAATTGGGATGGAAGGGCACCCGATGGGCCTGGGCACAGATTTAAGGAAGAAACACCAGATTTGACTCGAAGGCCACGTTGTGCTGGTCTGGGCTCCTTGGGCAGCAGGAAATGGGGTTAGAGCTGCTCGATCCCTCCCACTCAGATTAGGTCCTGGGAACAGGGGAAACTGAGTCTATTGCAGAAGAACAATGCCTGACCTGGGAGTCAGGAAGGAGATGCCAAGGTGGGACCAGAAAAGGTAGAATAGGTGAAGGCTTCTGGGAAGTGGCCACAGCTTTACTGAAACAAAACTACAGAACCTAGCAATGGCTCTGAAGCAAAGAACCTCAGCATCTCCTGAGCATATAATAACAATCATGTGTTTTTCACTCATGAGGGTATTCCTGCTTCCCATGTCCCTCATCCACCCAGATGCAGCAAGTCAGCCAGGAAGCTTTCTCAGCAAAATGGCATCATTACAAAAGGTCAAGAGCAATAGTACAGAGCATTCCAGGCTCTCACTCACATTCTTGACCATCAACTACATACATTTTCCTACCCTAAGGTTCCAAATTTGCCAACAAAGGGCTTATTGGAAACAAAGAGGTTCCTTGAGACAGATGGCTGTTCCATATCCTGAAATTCAGCGGTACTCAATCTGTGGGTCCAAACTCCAGCGGGGGTCAAACGACCAAAACACAGGGGTTGCCTAAAGCCATTCCGAATCATAGCTGTAGCAAAAGGACAGTTTTGAAGTAGCCACCAAAATTATTTTTTGGTTTGGGGTCACTGCAACGTGAGCAACTGTATTGCGGGGTCATGGCATTAGAAAGGTTGAAAACCACTGTTGTAGATGGAGACATTGACATAATTAATAACAAACTCAGCTTCCCCAATTCCCGGAACCTCATCTGAGCAGGAGAGATTGAGCAGCTCCATCCCCACTACCTGTTGTCCACATCTGCTCACCCAGGAGCCCAGACCAGCACAATGTGGCCCTTAAGTCAAATCTGGTGTTTCTCCCTTATATCCGTGTCCAGGTCTGTCAGGTTCCCTTCCATCCTAATTCACATAAAAGAACCCCCTGTCACAGAAGACAGCATACTGAGGAGCCTGGAGCCATGGAAGCCACTTGGGATAATATGGAGACAAGAAATATTGGGGTCCACACAGGCTGAGTAGTTGGGCTGGCAGGGAAGGCATGGATTTAATATGTGACTATATGAAGTCTCTGTGATGTGTAGGGGCAACAGATGACAACTCAGTTTGAGAACCCATGAAGAGAGGAGGCAATGAGCTTTGTGTTATGCTTTGTCATGTGCTTCTTTGCAGTGCCTGTGGGACCAAGTCATGACTGGTTTTGGCAGAGATAAAAATTAGGAGCCAGCTGGGTAGAAGTGATGTTCAAAGCACAGAAGATGAGAATTAACTGGGAAATGTGCAGAATAGTTGTCATGATCTACCTTCTTCACGGATGCGATGAAACCCATGGACTACAGTTCAAAATCTCCAAGAGTTTAAATCACTGTCTTGGAGCTCATAGGCACTCTGATGATCAGCTGAGGTGCAGTACATAAAATGAAATTGAAAATGTAATTCTGAAGGGTAGAAGTACTTTAGGGCAGAGGGCAGGAATCTTCAAGGAAATGGAGGAGCTTGTTGGGATTGGTCAAGATGAAAACAGTAAAACAATGACGTTCTGACCAAGGCAAAATGATTCCAGGAAGCAAAATGTGATCTGTTATGTCAAGGGCTTAAGAACAAAGTTGGCGCCAGGTCCTTCAAGTGAAGGGGACACTGCATCAGCTGAGCATCAATAGCAGTGAAGAAAAACAAGGCTTCTAGCTTATAGGCCAGGGTGCTTTTCTATACCTTCTTCTCATCCCCAACTCTCTCACCCACATAGATGTTACAGAGTCATGTCTGCTTTCCACCTTGTCTCTGTATGATTTCTTAAATCCATGCCTTTCCTTCTAGCCCGACTACTCTACTTCAGTGTGGGCCCTAGCATTTCTTATTTGAATAGTGCCCCAACTGTTTTTCACAGCTCCAGCCTCCCCAGTCTCCTCTCCACTATGACAGTTATGGAGCTCTGCTCAAATCCAGATAGGGTATGTCCATCTCTTGTCTAAAGTGCACTGAGGGTCCCCCACTACTTCTAGAGCAGAGCTCAAACTTCTAGCACAACATAGTAACTAGTCATAAGCTAGCTCCTGCCTATACACCTAGCCCGATCTCTGCCAGTAAGCGGTTCCCAAAGCATGTCAAGCCCCCTCCTCTCTGGGCATTTTCATGAACAGCTCCCTGGCCTCTACTCACTATCTTTCATTTCCTTGTCTGGATTTCCTTCTTCTTGAAAGACCAAGATTTAGCATTACCTTCTGCAAGAAAAATTCATAGACCCCAGACTCAATAGATGCCCCTTCTCTGTACTTTAAGTACCAAGGCACTGTCACAGCCTGATAAGGCTGAACTGCCACTGAAGTATAAGTATCACATGAGCAAGAATAATGTCTCTTCCTCCCAAAGGCCTTATAGCATGGCACAACAGCAGGTGTTCTATCAATGTTTGCAGAAGAATTGATACCTGAATAATGAATGAATGGGTGAAATGCTGGTTGTACTTCTTACCTGTCTTGTGATATTGGGTACTGAGTAAATCTTGTAGCTCCTGTGGGCATCAGTATCCTCATTTGCAAATCAAAAAAAGAATCTATAACTTTAAATAATACTAAATAGTGAATGGTACATAATTCATTGGAGGAAATTTCACAACCAAAAATCACTAATCAAAACTATACAGTAATAAGACTAGGCATGGCAGTAAGGTGAAAAAAGCAGGACAGAATAACATAGTGTGATTACAACTACATAAAAGAGACAACTGCACATGCACACACACACATAGACAAGACTGGCAAGAGATATACCAACAGTTGTCCCTGAGTTGTATGAGTATGGGTGACTTCTTCATTTTATATTGCTGTATCTGCCACGTGTTCTTTAGAAAATATGCATTGCTTTTATGATGAAAAATTAAACTTTATTACAAAAAAAAAGAAAAGAAGAAAGAAGTTTCTAAGAAAAGAAGCCTGCATCCTCCTCACTTGGCAATGTGTTGAATGCCTCCCAGCATTCTCAGGGAGCAAGTTCATCCTGTTCCTCCTTGCTTTTTTATTCCTTTACAAAGGCAAGCCCACCCAACTCCATCCCTCCAACTGTGCTCACAGTGGGCAGCCAGGTGTCCAGAGGAGGATGTCCATGAACAATGCCCTAGAATGGACTACATCCCAGGTCTTGAGGATTGGGGAAGAAACATAGCACTGATCCATGCTGCTGCAGCCCAGGGGAGAAATTTTACAGGAACTTTGTGACTGTCCATCCTGAAGGCAGCAACCTCCACCCTTGAATCTCAGGCCTCAATAAGTTGAAGAATTTCTAAATAAGGAATATTATTCCAAGGGAGCTGGGGAAATAGCTCAGTAGAATAAGCACTTGCCTGGCAAGTACAAGGTTCTGAGTTCAATTTTTGGTACTGCAAAAAAAATTATTTTTTAATATAAATGATGAAGGTTTTGTTATACAGGTCTTGCTTTAACTTGCCCTCGATCACCCAGCAGAAAAGCTTAATTATGAGGCATAAAACACAGAGCTAGATTAGTATGGTTAGCTGTAAGAGGCTTAAATCAACAGCCTTCAACATTACCAGTTTCACTGGCAACCCACTACAGTTATGGAACATTGGACTATGTATACAAATACTTCCTCTTAGTTCAAAGAGAAGAAAATTTTTTCTTTCTTTACCAATATCGATTAGAAAATTTGTCACATCTATAGCCTGTGCTCTGTATAACTATTATGAGGACAACAATATGCAATGTGTCAATTATTGTGAATGTACTACTAACGTGTTTTGAAACTCTCATATAGTTATCTCTTATTAAAAGTATTTAAAAAAAAAAAAAAGAATATCATTCTGACCCACATCAAGGAGCCTTTCAGAAAAACCACATTCTCATCCATTGCTGGTGGGAGCCAACAGAGGTACAGATGTTCCACTATGAGACATGTTTGACCTTGACATCCATGTTTCAAAATTATTAAGGAAAGTGTACGGTGATAAATTTTGTGTCAATTTGACTGATATCCAGATAGCTAAAGACACGTAGTTTTTTAGCAGATTTGTGTTTCCAGAAGAAATTTGAATTTGAACTGGTACCAAGTAACACAGATCTGCCCTCACCAATGCAGTGGTGTCATCCAGGCCACCTCAGTCCCTGACAAAACAAAAAGGAAGAGGAAGGGTGAATTTTCTTCTTGTTGTTCAACTGGAACTTCCTTGGCTTTTCAACTAAATGTTCCTAACTCCTGTTCTGAGCCCTCCAGACTCTGGAATGAACACCAGTTGGCCCAATTCCTTGTTCTTGGGCCTTGGGACTCCAGTTGAACTACACCAATAGTTTTGCTGATTCTCCAACTTCCAAGTGACAAATCATGGAACTACTCAGCCTTCATAATCACATGAGTCAATTACCATAACAAATATTTCCTCATATATTTATGCACCTTCTACTATTGATGTTTCTCTGGAGGATACTAATATATATAAAGGTTCATCAAATACTATGAATAATATTTTAAAATAAATACAATAGAAACCCCATAATATGGGGGCCTGGCAGGATGGGTCAGTGGTCCAAAGCACTTGCTAGGAAAGCTTCGGTGGCTGCAGAGACCACAGTTCGATCCCCGGCACCACATGCTGAGCCAGCTCTGCCCTCAGGACAGGCTGAGCCGGCCATTAAAATAAATAAATAAACAAACAAAAGTTCTGAAACAAGAAAAATAAATAAATAAAATAAAAAAATTTCTAAAAAAAAAAAAAGGAAACTCCATAATATGGACTAGTTAATATGGACTAGTTAACATGATAATGGCATTATTGAATGGATCACATGTAACTGTTAAAATAAAAAGATAAATAACTACCTGACAAATGTTAATGAAATATTGCTATATTAAAAGTTAGAATGCAAAGCAGTTTTACACATATGGTCCCTTTTTAGAAGATATATAAACATATCCTACATGCATCTATAGGCATAGAAAGGACACTGACAGGATAAACACAAAACTGCTGGTGGTTATTTCTGAGTAGTAAGATTTCAAGTGACTTTTTTCTTCTTTTAGCTCATTTCTATTTTCTACATTTTTCTGCATTTAGTTTCAATTGACTTTGTAACAAGAAAAAATATTTTAAGAATTCCATTTCTGACAATCTTCCAACTCTAAGGAGCCATCTTGTTTTTGAACTTCCCTGCTATAGCTCGGTCTTTTCTTGAGTTCAACGAAAGTCCAAATTCTCCATGTGTAGGGAAATGTCTGCTTGCAGCCATCCTCATCCACTCTAGCACAGATGGGACCTTCCTGGAGACTAGTTCTTTCTATTTTCCCAACCAGTTTCTCCTTATCATTGCAAGGACTGGAGTTACAGAACAACATTTGCATATTCCTCTCCCACAACAGGATATGAGTTGAGCAGGAAGAGGAATTAAGAAAATGTTAGATGTTCAGATTCCAATTGTGTGGAAGTTTTCATTATTTTAATTTCCTTGCCCCAGAGCAACATAAGTCTCACGTGCATTGCTAACTGAACAAGGAACCAGCTCAAATTCCAACAAGCAGTAGAAACTCAGTCCTTGTTTTGCTTCCCAAACTGTGTACCTGGTTGAAGGCTCCATCCTTCAAGGAAGAAGTTGGCCTCTTAAAAACTCATAACAAGGGTACTGAGCATCCCTTTTGCCGACCTGAGTCTTCCTACAAGGAATGTTCCCCTAATTTGCACTAAAGTTCCAAGAGCTGGCAATGGTCCTGTCCTTTTCACTATCTGCATGCAGAAGCCAATACCAATTTCTCCCACGGGCCCAGTGGTTTCTATAAAGCGGCCAGATCTTTCCCCTTCTCCCATAATTCTCCTTTAATCCTCTACCCTTCTGTAGTCCAGCTTGCTTCAGCCCCAATTTCTCCACACTCCCGTGAGGCAGCCAACAGACTTGCACTTCACCTAAGGCATGGCAGTGGGGCACAGTTTCCAGTACTCAACCCTGCTTGGACCCGAACCACCTCAAAGTCCAGCTTGCTTAGCTTCACTTCAGACCAATTAAGCTTGTGTGGAATTTATAATTGTTTAGATTTTTTTCCCCGAGATTACCATAATCTTCCAAGATATATCCTAGTGAAGGTAGAGGAACACTGGCTTTACTAGGAACAACTCAAAGTTAAAAAAAAAAAAAATTAAACTAAAAACTTTGGTTTAAGACTCAGTTCCAGGGCTAGGGAGATAGCTCAGTAGAATAAGCGTTTGCCTGACAAGAACAAGGTCTTGAATTCAATCCCCAGTACCACAAAAAAAAAAAAAAAAAAAAGACTCAATTCATCTGCTTTTCTCCACACAATCTTACTATTACTATAATTAGACAAACTACTAGAATTGGTTTTCCAGCCTAGTTCTCCAAACACAAAACTAGCAGATCAATGTTTCCTAGTGAAAATTAACAGAATTGTTAAGCTCTCTAAGTGTTTTACTCCTAACCCCAGCATGAGAGAGAAAAGAAACACAGTCACTGCCAACAAAGACTGGGGCGTGTGGGAAGTAGGGGAGAAGTTATTAAGATTTTGACTCTCTGGGCTATAGAACATAGGGGAAATGTATAGGACTAGATGCTCCCTGAGGTTCCTCTATCTCAAAAAAAAACTGCTGCTCTCTACACATGTGCAAAGTGGGCAGGTATATAAACCTCTGTGTCTACCTAATCTCCCAGAGAGAATGGTGAAATGCCTAAATACTATGTCAACTATTTTTTCCAGATTCAAATCACTAGAGTAAGAGAATTTACTGTTGTTGTCATGACCTCTTCAAGCAATACTGGTCTTCACTTTCCCTGTATTAGGAAAACCATGTAGTCCTTTCCTATCATGTCCAAACAGCAAGAGTAGTCAAGTGACCAGAGAGAGATCTAAAATCCCTCGGAGTACTTTTTTTTAAAGTTAAATCTCTATCCTTCCTCACTTTTGAGCCTCTTCTGCAAAAACAAGGCACTGTCGTTTTCCCCCACATTAAGTGAAGCTCACACCATCATATGATCTGAAGCAGCAAAGAATGCAGAGAGATTCCCCAAGAGGACTTCAGATCAAGAGTGTTCCGCCACTGCCTAATTGCTTAAAGAAACACATCCTACCTAATCAATTTTCTTATTTATCAAGTAGGAATTTTAATTTCTGTTCCACTTTCCTCACAAGGTTTTAGAAGGATCAAATAATATAATACAACTGAATGTAATTAATAAACTGTTATTTTAGCTAAAATTTCTTATTACTCCCAACAGCTTACTTCTGTGCTCAGACTCTGGTTCACTGAAACAAACTCCATCTCTTGGGCCACACTCACTGGCTGAATGATGGTCATATGACCATCATACTGGCCATGCTCTTTTGTTGAAGGCTGAATCTATTGGGAAAAAATAAATTCTCTTTCTGGAAGCCATTGTGGCTCTACAAGGAAGGAGAGAATCCAAAGGAAAAAAAGCTACGTAGAGTTACATTAAGTAAAAGATGTGTAGAGCAAATTTCTGCATCAATCCACTTATTTTTTCCCTTAACAACTAGCTTTTCAAGTTCCTCTTATAGTCCATGACTATTTCTTGATTCTTAACCTGTGCCAATAATCAAAAGATCCTGTCCTCATAGATGCATTCCAGTGGTTGACATAAACAATAAACAAACTCTGAACAGATACATAGGGGCTGGCCAGACAGCTCAGTGGATTAAAGAGCTTGCTTAGGCAGATTCAGGGACCCGGGTTCAATCCCCACATGCTATGTTGGCCCTACCCCTGGGGCACACTGAGACAGCGATTGAAATTGGGTATGGTGGGGATGGGGAGATAATTCCGAGGCACAAGTGCCTGCCTGGCAAGTGCAAGGTCGTGAGTTTGAACCCTGGTCCCGCAAAAAAAAAAAAAAAAAAAAAAAAAAAAAAAAAAAAAAAAAAAAAAAAAAAAAAAAAAAAAAAAAAAAAGAAATTGGGTATGGTGGTATGTGGCTATAAACCCAGTGATTGGCTGAAAATAAGAGGATCACTATGAGTCTGACCTGTGTAGTGAGATCCTGTAGACCCTGTACTAAATACATTAAAAAATAAAAATAAAAAATGAATAGACATATAGTATAATCCCAGGTAGTGATAAGCTTGCTGAAGAAAAATTAATAGAAAGTAAAATTTAATAGAAAGAAAGCTCTGCTTTTGGACTTGGAAATTTCATGAGTTAACAAAGCCTTCTTAAGTAGGCTATCAAGACTACTGATGTTGTGCTGGCGAGATAGCTCAGAAGTATAAAATACCTGCTTAGGCAAGCTTAGGCAATCGTAGGCACTGAGGTTCAATCCCTGACACCACATGCTGTGCCCACTCCACCCCCAGGTTTAAAAAATAAAAGACTAGTGATAAATGCAACTCTACAAATATAAGGATCAGTAATGATACTGTAAACAATCATGATCACAGCACACATGCATGCACACACACACACACTCCTAATAAAGGGCTATATCAAGTCTCAGACATTTATGCTAATGAAATAACCTAAGGACCTAAAGTTATTGATAGATTTCCAAAATTAGTTCCCACAGAATTACGACCATTTAAGGGTCATACCTCTGAACTTGTTCAC
The DNA here is from genome assembly GCA_004027025.1 of Myocastor coypus. Classification (NCBI taxonomy): domain Eukaryota; kingdom Metazoa; phylum Chordata; class Mammalia; order Rodentia; family Myocastoridae; genus Myocastor; species Myocastor coypus. Next base: position 911 of record PVJA010004662.1, on the reverse strand, counting down.
TGTATCAGTTCACATTTTAAGAATGTGTTTAGAAAGTTGGAAATGCTGAGTGTCAAGTCAAATGTATCATACAATTGGTCACTGGTGCCTACCTGGCAATATTCTTAGGATCACCAACATCTATCACTCTATAGATTTGGAGGACATCCTTCAAAACATTAGAAATAATAAAAATAAAGGCCACCACCATCCAGTTCCACAGTCAGTTGACTTTCCACCATTCTTAATGAATAGAGACTGATGGTTTTGTGGTTTTTTTTTTTCAATTCTTTTATTGTTTAAATTTAACAATGGTTATATTACATATTTTCATCATCGGATCAGTTTAGATTAATACATATAGGTATATAAGATTAATCAAACAACTAAACATTAACCTTTCAAAATCCACATTACTTTTTTTTTTTTCTTTTCCCCCTTTTTTTCTTTGAAAGTTGACATATTGCATATTGTCCTCACAATCATTCTATAGAGTGCAGTGTGTGGGCATGACCCACCTCCCTACTAATGTTGCATAGAAAAAAGAAAGAAAGAAAAAAAAAACAGGAAAGAATATACTTCTCTTTGGACTAAGAGGAAGCAGATACATATACAATCAAAGGTTTTGCAATTGCAGTGTGCCACCAGTGAAGCTTGTGACGTTGGAGGCTATTAAATCTAAGCCTCCTAAAGCTCATCTCACCAATCTAGCTCTGCGTTCCATGCATTGTACTTAAGGATTTTTTTTTTTTTTCTTGCTGGGTGGTCAAGGGCAAGTCGAAGCAAGACCTGTATAACAAAACATTCATTTTTTTTTTTTTTTTTTGTATCTTCCAGGGTCAAATCCCCTCAGGATTAAATTTGAGACCATAGAATGTACTTTGTAGAACTGTTGTTAGTGTCAGCCTTCGGGACGAGTCACAGCCATTGCT
>PVJA010004661.1:61109-84599 GCA_004027025.1 Myocastor coypus | reverse complement strand
GTGCTATAGTCAATATGCTGAACCTTTTGAAGGTTCTTGAGACCAATGTCTGATTCATCCTGTGTACATAAGTGTATGGTTTTGCTATTGATGTTTTCTGCTTTGTCTGCTTCCAGTCACTTCGTTGTTTAATCCATAACACATTCAGCTGTGTTATGCCCTTAAGTTCTTGTTTTCTTCTTTAAAGTTCTTATATTAGAGAGACTATACGATATTTACACATATAGGTCTGGTTTATTTCAGTAATGAGTATATGTTCAATATACGTCCATTTATCTATGAAGTCTTCAAACTTATCATTCTTTATGGATGAGTAGTATTCCATTCTATAAAAATACCACATTTTTTTAAACCATTCTTCAAATGATGGACATTTTGGTTGTTTCCAAGATTTGGCTATTAAAAATTGGGCTGCTATAAACATAGGTGCACAGATATCACTATGGTATGAAGTTTTCAGTTCTTCTGGGAAAATTCCCAGTAGGGGGATAGCTGGATTGAACGGAACTTCCAATTCTAGTTTTGTAAGGATCCTCCACACCGCTTTCCATAATGGTTGCATCAATCTGCATTCCCACCAGCAGTGGAGAAATTACAAAGATCTTTAATTGGAAGATTTCCATGACTCCTCCTTTTCTAGAATATTTTTCTGATGAGTTCTTCCTGGAAGAAAAAGCATGTGCAGTATGTACATACATGATAAGGAAATTGCACCAACATTAAAGGCATGTCACAGGTCTTTGTGGTATGTGTTCTTTTGTCTCAGTGATTTTGATTTGGATGTACTCTTAAAATAATCAGTTAATAGTCAAATATATATATATATATATATATATATATATATATATGTATATATATGTATATATATAGAACTGTTTCACAAGCAGAATGATTCTATAAGCATTAAAAAGCAAAATAATGATTAGTACACATTTTTACACCCTGGATGTCAGTAGTATGAAAGCCTAAAGATTTTTAAATTATTCAAGAAAGAAAAACATGATTGTGCAATCATTGTTTTGTAAAGATTATTTGTCCAGACTAGGAAAATTAGAGCAGAGAGTGAAACAATGGGGCATTGAGCCTCAAAGGAGATGAAATAGGAATTAAATTCCCACTTTAAGATGAGGGAACAGAATGTGTGAAATTGGCTAACCATTTATCTTACAGGTGCTTACAGGGTGCATGCTTTATGTAGGTCCTGAACAATTATGCAGTGTATGCTAAATATCACAGTGAAAATGTCTGCTATCACAGGAGCTGGAGAGATAGCTCAGTAGAATAAGCGTTTCCCTGGCAAGTGCAAGGACCTGTGTTCAATTCCAGGTCCCCCACCTCCCAAAAAATTTCTACTATCACAAATGAAATAAATCTTCCGTTTTGACTTTAGTCTTATGCATGGTGATAAACATGGGCCTAATTTTAGCCTTTGGTGTGTGAAAAGTCAGTTTTTCAGCACCGTTTATTAAAGCGTCTCTCTGCCAGTGAACATATTTGGCCCCTTTGTCAAAAATAAGGTCACTGACCCATAAAGGTAAAGCGGATCATGTTTGTTTAGCTCATGGCCTGTAGGGTTTTAGTTTGAAATTATCTAACTCCACAGCAGTATGATGTGGCAGATACAGCTGCAGGCATACAGCTCTTTCTGTCCGTTCTATCTTACCAGGCTACGGGGCATGTGTGTTCCTCACAGCCTTAATGCTAGTCTGCTACTTCTGAGCACTGCAGCATGGATCCATCCCAGTGTTACACAGTACAGGTGTAGAAACCTCTGAAAAAGCTCCAGCTATGATTGTAGGAGGCTTTGGGTGACATTTTTTTTTTCTTGTTTCAGAACCTTTGTTTGTTTATTCACTCATTTCTATGGCCGGCTCAGCCCGTCCTGAGGGCAGGGCCGGCGCAGCATGTGGTGCCGGGGATCGAACCGTGGTCCCTGCAGCCGCCCAAGCTTCCCCAAGCAGGCGTTTTAGACCACTGAACCATCCTTCCAGGCCCTGGGTGACATCTAAATGGAAGCTGCCACACAAGTGACATAGCCTCTGGATAAAACCTGGCTACACCGATGTCTCAGATGGAATTTTTATAGAAATTATTTGTAAACTTTCGAAAAGAATGCCAATTTTAAGTTTAAAGAAAATGTAGCATTTCACGTGGAGGCCGATCTCTTGTCTCAGAAACTGTACAAGCTGCCAGCTTGTGCAGGCTTTGTCAGGATGATTATGACAATGATGATAAAAAAAAGAGTCTAGGAGATTTATGCAATTCATTTGAACTAATAAAATTAAGTCTTTATTTGAATATGAGAGTGCAATTTAAAAAATGGAGCTGCAAGAATAATGTGGCCACTGGTTTTGGTCGTACATGCCTCTAATTCCAGTAGTTGGCAGCCTGAGGCAAGGGTGTCACTGTGTGTTTGAGCCCAGTCTGGGCTACAAAGTGAGTTCAAAGCCATGGTGAACTGCATAGAGAAACCCTGTTCCCCAAAAGGCGAAAATAACGTGATCAAAGAGCAAAACTTTGCAGGTGTGGGTGAAGCACTTTTACCACACAGAACTATCTAGAGAATGGCAGAGATGGTGAGACTACAGCGTTCTGCTCTGGAGCCTCCAGAGTGCACTTTTAATGTCCCTATTCCTCAAGCTGTAGATGAAGGGATTCAGCATAGGAGTGACCACCGTGTACAGCACCGAAGCCACTGCACTGTTTCTGGGAGAGTGTGATACAGCTGAGTGAAGATACACCCCAATGGCTGTTCCATAAAATAAGCAAACTGCTGAGATGTGAGACCAACAGGTGGCGAAGGCTTTGTACTTTCCCCCTGATGATGAGACTTGCAGAATGGAGGAAATAATTTTATAGTAAGAGAAAAAGATTCCTAAAAGAGGAAGAAAAGCAGAAATGGAACCAAAAAGGTATATGACTATATACTTAGTAATGGAATCAGAACAGGCAAGATTGATCATTTGAGAAGGTTCACAGAAGAAATTGGCAATTTCCACAGTCTTGAAGTAGACAAAATGCAAGGCAATAAAATTGTGCAGTTGGGAATAAAAAAGGCTAAATAATAAAGACACCAAAACCAAGTAGGCACATAGGTGGGGATTTACAATGACATGGTACTGCAGGGGGTGACAGATGGCCACAAACCGGTCATAGGCCATTACAGCAAGGAGCATGTCATCCATGCATCCAGAAATGACAAAAAGAGACATCTGTGCTAGACAACCCTTATAGGATATGACTCTGCTCTGCGTTTTGATGTCCACCATCAAACTTGGGACTGTGGTGGAGATGAAACAGATATCAGCAAACGACAAGTTGGAGAGGAAGAAGTACATGGGGGTGTGGAGGTGGGAGTCAGAGATGATGAGTAGAATGATGAGCAGATTCCCCAGCACCGTGACCAGGTACATGGCCAGGAAAAGTGCAAAGAGGATGGGCTGCAGGTTTGGATCTTCCGAGAGTCCCAGGAGGTGAAATTCTGAGACACGTGTTGCATTTTTTGCTTGTGCACTGACTGGACAGCTTTTGAGAAAAGGAAAAGGGAATTGAAAAAGGAAGGACACAGTCACCAATTCTCAAAAAAAGGTGTGTAGTGTTGTGATGTCAAATGCTTAACTACTATGCAAGAGCTATCTTATGCTCAACACTAAATTAAGATTTGTACTTCAAAATCAGTGAACACTGATTGTGTACCATTTTGTTTTAACTTTTATTTAGTTTTTTTCTTCTTTCAGAACCTTTTTTTGTTTATTCACTCATTTTTATGGCCTGCTCAGCCTGTCCCGAGGGCAGGGCTGGCACAGCATGTGGTGCCGGGGATCGAACCGAGGTCCCTGAAGCAGCCCAAGCTTTCCAAAGCAGGCGCTTTAGACCACTGAGCCATCCCACCGAGCCCCTGTGTACCATTTAATGCTCAGATGTTTAGCTTATTGTGTTTCAAGAGTACCTTTGTTGGCCAACAACGTCTTCAGTTACATTTTGTTAGTATCTTCAAATTCATTTATAATATTTTTATTTTTACTTTTGGTAGACTTCAAATTTGGGTAAATGTGCTTAATTGAAATGCACATTACCTACATCATTATTGACTACAAATGTGGTATTCGTGTGAACCGTACCTGTCAACAACTAAACAGTAATCAAATACCGAGAAGCACATATGAAGTATTTGTACAATGTTACATCTGCACATTTGTATCAAGCTAAACAATCTCAGTAAAACACACAAAAATCTAGATAATACTTTGTTCTTTCTCCAAGTACTACAGGGAGTTGTTTAGAAACGCTTCGTTAGTTTTCTGATTATAAGCCTTTTTAAGTATGGTGGGCTTATGCACCAGGAAGGACATCAAAACACAAGTCTGAGCCCTGATATTCTTAAGAAATTTAATAGCTGTTTGCATCACTATTTTTTACACTGTTTTTTTAGCTACTTGTAGGCAACCTGTGTTTACTATTTGTCATGCTATACTGTGATTTAATTGAGAAAATAAAAAAGTACAGAGAACTAATTTAAATGCACTTGAATGACATCTAAATACTTGAAATTGCATGAAATAGTGGATCTCATTCACCTTTGTGAAGTCTTCTGGGCTGCTAGAATGAAAAATAATTTTTTTCTGAATATATACACATGAAGTTCTTGGTGGTTGTTTCCTACATCATGGTAGAGAACCAACACCTGTGAGTTTTTCTGGTACTTAGAAAGCAATCTAGCAGTATTACCTATAAATATGGACATCAAGACCAACTACTCACATTTTGAAAGGTAATATTTAGTCGTGTGTTCTTCATCCAAATATCTGAAAGCAATTTAAATGATTCACTATGAGATTTGACGTCTTGTTATCTCATCATGATTATATCATGATTTATAAATGATCATGATCGTGTAAAGAACAGGATAGAGTGACTGTGTTTCAATGTCAAAACGTCTATCTAAGTATTGACCATGCATCCATAAGAGGCTGCACTGAGGTCTGCCTATTAGGCACTTAAAACTCATTTGAGTTTTCTGCAAAATAACAACATCCATCTCCCTGAAATGATTACACTATCAAGATTTCAGGTTTTTCAATGAAATATCTACATTGACTTCAAATGTTTGAACTAATGTCCAGCAGAACCTGAAGGAGTAAAGCAATTGAATTGGTCGCATTTCTATAGGAACACCCTTTAAGTAGTGCACGCATTTTAGAACAATCTTTTCAAAATCCTTTTACCTCTACCTATTACAGAAACGAATATAATCATACGATATATGGGGAAAGGATGGTTATGTGAATTCTACCAGTTGATATATGTTCTATTTTATAGCTTATTTTTGTGGTCTCAAAAAGTCCAATTCCTATCCGATGATGAAAATATGTAATACAACCATTATTAAATTTAAAATAAATAAATAAATATTTTGAATTTAAAAAGTCCAGTTCTTATTACATACAACCTATAAGTGGCAATGTATGCTGTCAAAAATATTTGGGATGTATATTAATAAATTTGAATGACCACTGACCAAGATATTTAACCTTATATCTTAAGTTAGGAATATATCCTTGTTCCTGGAGCAGAAGAAGCCATGTACTTGTTTGAGAAACAAATTAACATTTAAGCCCATGACACTGATATGATCCTTTAAACATTAAATGCTTTCTACAATACTAAATCATGTAGTTCCAGGTGACATATCCAAGATAACCTGTGGAAAAATGTTAACTTCAAAGGGCTTGGGAAAAGAAACGGAGGGTTTTGGGGTGGCTCTGGCCTTTCAGTGGTTGTAGCTCCCACGGCTTCTGTCTTAGGCTGGCTCTCTTCTCTCCTTGAAGTTTTTCTTAGACAAGCCATGATCATGACTTCTTCAGACTTCTGACGTTTGTTTTACATCTTAAACATCACATTCACAGTTTACCCACTCCCCTCTCTGGGTCACACTGCTTCGTCTTCCAGGTCTTCAAAAATCTGTGTGAAAGCCTAAAATCTCACACTTTGAATTCAGCATGCACCTAAAGCCAGTTCCATGTGGATGATACCACAGTCTGTTGCCAGCTGGAGCAGTAGTCAGGCTTCCTTTACTTTTTCTTGGAAGTGTTGAGTGTCTGGATGGCATATTCTGAATCTAATTCTGAGGAACAATCTATGTCTCTCTGTCTGTGTCTGTCTGTGTCTGTCTGTCTGTCTGTCTCTCTCTCTCTCTCTCTCTCTCTCTCTATCTCTCTATCTCTCTCACCCTTACCTCTTCCCTCTCTCTCTTTCCCTCTCCTTTGTACAGGGTCTCACTATACAACTCTGACTTGTAATGATCCTCCTGTTTTCAGCCTCCCCAGTTCTGGGATGACAGGCATACACTACAGTACCTGGATTCAGTGGTCAACTCAGCACACCTGGACACGGGGGTGGGAATGTTCTTGCATATGGTACTGGGATCAAACCCTGGTCACTCTACTTGTCTAAGCAGGCACTTAGTCAGTTAAGATATCTTGTTGGCCCAGCACATTTTACAATAGTGCAGTCATTTTGGAACTGAGTCAAAGCATTACAATTTTGGAACAGTGTCATCCCTTGTTTATTTATCAAATCAATGCCTTTCACTTTTACAACTTTGAGGCTTGAAATAAATTATCCTTGCGTTGGCCTCACGTCATCTCTTTTTTCTTATTTTTCTCTCTCCCAGGCATGTTCTTCTCTGGCCTGTCTTTGCAGTCCACAGCTTTACTAGGGCTTCTTTTCTGGCCAAACTCAAAACATTTTAAATTGTTTTGTTGGACATGTTACTCTTAATTCTCAATATATATCTGATTAAAAGCCTCAAACAGTAGCCATGCCACCACTCCAATGCTCTTCACCTGCCTTGAAATTTCTTCAACCAGATTAATTAGTCTGTCACTTTCATCTTAGTCTTAAGCAAAGTCTCTGCATATGAGAAAATGACAAGCTTTCTGCCAAGCCATAATGCATAACATCTGGAGTTCAACAACCAGTGCAGTCCTTCCCTGCAAAAAGATCAGCCTGGTCTTTGTTGACACGATTTCTATTGGCTTTCTTGTCTTGTGAGCTCTGACTATAGTCTCCCATACAGAACAGACTAAGATGTTTCAGCTCTTTTTTTTTTTCTAGAGACATTTCCAAACCCTTCCATATTCCCACAAGTCATTCTAAAAGGCACGTGAACCACATGTTCAGGGATAGTTAAAGGAACGATCCCCATTTTCTGTTATCAAATTCTGTCTTAGCTACTTTTATCTCATTGCTAGCACAAAGGAGATGATACCCAAAGTTAAAAGGGGAAAGGTTTACTTAACTTACAGTTTGAAAAGCACCTAGACCATAATTGGTTGGCTCCAAGGCCAGATGGTACATGCCAGAGGGCAGCAGTTCTTAGTGGCTGGAGCAGCAAAAAGGCAGAAAATGCAGCAGGAGAAAAAATTAGAAACACTTCTTTCTGGCTCTTTTATCCTATCCAGACTTCTGGGATTAGGGTGACGCTAATCCACCCAGTGGAGTGACCAGCAACCACCCAGCCATAATCCCAACACCCTTAGTCACAGTATTGCACTATCAATCAGCCACAAACTGTATATTCAGACACCTCTGAAAAATCTTGCCACACAAAACTGCACCTGTATTCAGAAAACATCTAGACACAGGCCATAATGCTAAGGATCCTTTGCACCTTGATGCAATTCCATCATATTTATTTTTCAAATGAATAATTTCATTACCATGGAAATGGCATGCTCAGTAGGAAATACGAAAGTCTTAAAATCCAGTGAAAACCAAAGTGATGTGATTTTTTTTAATATTTTTTAAATTTTATTTATTTATTTATTTTTCTTGTTTCAGAACCTTTGTTTGTTTATTCACTCATTTTTATGGCCGGCTCAGCCCGCCTAGAGGGCAGGGCTGGCGCAGCATGTGGTGCCGAGGATCGAACCGCGGTCCCTGAAGCCACCTAAGATTTCCCAAGCAGGCGCTTTAGACCACTGAGCCATCCCGCCAGGCCCCAGTGATGTGATTTTAAAAAGTGAGACAGCTGAAGGACTAAGATTACATGCTTAATTATTTTTTCCAACCCTATGAACAGGGTGGTCACAATCTTAATATCTTTACATAGCACTCCTCACTGAAATCTTAGGCTCATGTAACAGACAGAGAAGAGCTACTTTTTTTTCTTCTTTTTCGCTTTGTTCCTTTGGATATTCCTGAAAGGAATGATAATCCAGATAGAAAAATGTCACTTGTGTTGAAGCTACATTGATTGCTGCCAATTTAATGAACCAATGAATGCTGTATCCATTGTTTAAGAAAAGCTTTTACTTTAGATATCTCTTGTGTGCCACAAAAATAGGCTCTTAAAACTCAGACTACTCACTGAGTCATTTCCCTCCAAACGTACAGCATGAAACATAACAAGTGTGAGAAGACACCAAAGCTTATGACAAATCTAAAGCTCATATTAAAGATAAAAGAAGATAACCTTCTCATTTCTCATGATTAAGAGGTTTTGCCTTAGCATCTTCAAATTGGGGGAAATATTATCATGGCAGTCCTACTAATGAGGACACAATGTTTTTGATAGTCCCTTCCCCGGGGTCTCTCTCTGCACTTACTGGGTAAAGCTGCTTCTCTGCTGGTTCATGGCCAGAGCACAGTCTGAGTGCAGGTCCCCTGCCTGGGGCCTGTGAAGGCTCAGAATCCGTACTCAGACTTGTAAATATGGGATCAGTTAGGAGCTTCTCGGGGAAGATAACAATGGGAGAGGGGACACAGGCACAGAGCCCCTGGACTGGTAAAAATCAAACTGGGGATGTAGAGCCATAGCTAACTACTAGCTCTTATATGATCTTGAAGGTTGACTGCACACAGCACATCATTAACAAAATTGATCTGGTCCCCCCGCCAATCTCCAAGGACTTACTCTTCATGGAACAAAAGAAAAGGGAATAAATGTGTACCAAACATTTGGGACTCTGCCAACATGAAACAGAAATGTGTGGATGGTACTTACTAAATTTATTTTGTACTTCCTTTTGGTCTTATTTTCCTTTTGAGCTTTTCACTCAAGAGAAACAATGAGAAATGTACATCTCTGGTTTATTTCACTTAAAATTATGTTCTCGTGGTGTATCTATTTAGCTAAAAAGTCTCTATTTGAGTCTGGGGAGATATCCCAGTAGAATAAGCACTTGCCTGGCAAGCACAAGGGCCTGAGTTCAATCTCTGTCAAACTAAATAAATAAGTAAATACATACATACATACATATATAAAAACATAGACATAAATACATAAATAAATAAAATAAAAAGTCTAAGTTTATCCTTATCTATGACATAGTGGTACTCCACTGTCTATACAAACCGCATTTTCTTTATCTGTTGATCGATCTATGGGCTTACGGGATCTTTTTGCAATTTAGCTATTAAGAAGTGTGCCGCTGCAAACATGGCCATGCATATATCGCCATGGTCTGATACTTTTTAATACTTCAGGAAGATGCTTGGAAGGCGGATAGCTGCAACAAATGGAGCTTCTAGTCTATACTGATTCGCGTAGTGGTTGCACCAATTTACACTCCCGCTAACTGTAGAGCAGGTTGTTGGTTTGCTACAGGCTCGCCAGCCTCTGTTGCTGATTAATTTCTGGTTGACAGTCATTCTTTCTAGAATGAGATGGAATTTCAGTGTTGTTTTAGTTTGCAATCTTCAAATGGCCAGGGATCTAGAACTTTTTCCTCATACATTTCCTTACTCTTTCTACTTATTCATCTGAAAAATGTGCACCCAATTCAGATGCCCAATTTTGGATTGGTTCTTCAAATCTGGCAGAGCTGATTTTATTTTAGCTCTTTTAAAAAATTCTTTTATTTTTAAAAGAGAGTACAAGATAGTTTCAATTTTTATTTCTTTTAAGAATTTTTTATTTTATTTTATTGTTTCGGAACTTTTGTTTCTTTCTTTATATTTTTGTGGCCGGCTCAGCCTGCCCTGAGGGCAGGGCTGGCGCAGCATGTAGTGCTGGAGATCAAACCGCGGTCCCTGCAGCCACGCAATCTTCCCTAATCAGGCACTTTAGACCACTGAGCCATCCTGCCAGACCCCAGTACAAGATAGTTTTAAACCAGACAAATCACACGTGATATAGAATTTCACTTCGAAAAATTATGTGAATTTCACAATATTTGTTGTAATACATAGTGTTGTCTTCCAATTATTTATTTACATTACCAAATATATGCATGCAAAATTGGAAGAAAGAAAAAAAGAAAGAAATGTGTAAGAAATTAAGAGGAGAATAAGTTCCAATAATTGAGAAAAGCAGACTTTGTTTTAATTCTTTATGTATTCTAGATATTAATTCTTTGTTTAATGAATAGTCAAACTTGTTCCCAAATATTTGTGTTGTCTCTTCACTCCATGAATTTTTGGGATCCGAGTAAAAGCTGTTTAATAAGGTAAGATCCCAGTTGTTGGTTCTTCATAATATTTTTATGTAATTAGGAATTTTTTTCATAAAGTCTTTGTCTACACCTATGTCTTCGTGAGCTTTACCTATTCTATTTTCTAGCAGATTAAGCATTTCTATTTTAAGTTTCACATTTCTGACAACTTTTGATTTTAGTTTAGTGTGCAGTGAGAATTTTAAGTTTAGGTTTATTCTTAAGACTTGGAAAAGCTGCTTTCCCAGAATCATTTATTAAAGAGGATATTTCTCTGAGCGGGTATATTTTGGCCCCTTATCAAAATTAACATAGCTGAGTTTATTTGGAGTTGTTTCTGCCTCTTCTAGATTTCAGAAACTTTAATTTGTAGACATATACTCACTAAAGTTTTGATTTCTCCCATTCTGATATATTATTTTTAAGATACCAGGAAATATACCTAATCATAACTAGTGTACAAATTTAACCTGCATACTCTTGCACTATTTTCCAATTAATGAATGAAAACAGCTGTTGATGAGGATTCCCTTAAAAATAGAAGTGGGTTGAAATATATCAGTGAAAGTAACTTGGTATTCTCATTAGGGAAATACTGAGTTTTTTCAAATAATTAAAAATGTAAATACCGCAGAGGATGGATGGGCCTTGTGATTCTTTCCAAGATTTGGCTATCAGGAATTGTGCTGCTATGAGCATAGGTGCACAGATGTCACTAGGATTTGATGTTTTCAGATATTCTGAGACAATTCCCAGTAGGAGGACAGCTGGATTGAGTGGGAAGTCCAGTTCTAGTTTGTTTTTGTTCTTTTATTTTTTTATTACTTTTAATAAGAACAATGTAACAGTTTCAAAACACGTTAGTAGTACATTCCCTATAATTGATACAATGCATATTGTTGTCCTCATAGTAGCTAGAGCACAGGATGCAGACATTATAATTTTTCTCATCATTATTGATTAAAAACTTTCTTCTCTTTGAGTTAAGACAAAGTAGTTGTATACATAGTCCAATATTACATAATTGTAGTGGGCTATTGGCAGAACTGGCAATGTCAGAAGCTGTTCATTTAAGCCTTTTACAGCTCGACATACTAATCTAGATTTACCTTTTATGGCTCGAGGTCAGTGAGGCCTCAGGACATGAGATCCTGTGCTATAAAATTCTATAACTCAGTGGTGTCCCAAACTTTCTGTTCAAGGAGATTTTTGTGGCCACAGAGGAAAAGGATTGATGATGTACAGTGTGCCTAAGGAGAGTCAGCTACAGAGAAGAGATTCTCTTAGGCTTTCACAGAGAGCAATTTCATCAAGGAATGGCCGTGACTCAGTCAGATGGCTGACATTGACAACAGTTCTACAAAGTACTGTACATGGATTCAACATAAATCCTGAAGGGATCTGACTGGCCTGGGGAGAGACAAAGGTTACATGTTCTTGCTTTAACTTTCCCCTAACTACCCAGCAGAAAATTTTAACCATGATGCATAAACAGTTCTAGTTCTTTAAGGATCTCCCCACTGATTTCCACAGTGGTTGCACCAGTCTGCCCTCTCACCAGCAGTGGCAGAGAACTACTTTCTATTAGTTCAATGAGAAGAAATTTTTGTAGTAATAATGATTAGAAAAATTATCATGTCTGTACCTTGTACTCTGAATAACTACTACAAGGACAGCGATATGCATTGTATTAATTATTAGGGATGTATTACTAGCATGTGTTTAATCTGTCTCATTGTTATTTCTTATTAAAAATAATAAAAACTATAAATGCCAGGCATCCTTGCTATTTGTCCCCTTCATCTGTGTCTACATAATGTGAAATCGTTGTGCCAAGACACATATATTTTTTATTTAATACAGAATCATCTTTCAAGACAGTCAATGTAGATTTAGAAGCAAAGTATTTGTCAACAGATAAATAAATACATATGCACATACTGGAACATTAATAAGGAGTAAAATGAAAGAAATTCAATCAATTTAAACAACACAAATGAGTCTGTACAATGTTATGTAAAGAGAAATAAACCAGGCATAGAAAAACCAAACGTGTATGAGTTCACATGCAAAATGTTAAATAGTCAAAACCATGAAAATGGAGAGTAGATTATTTATGTGCTGGAAGCTGTGGATCATGGGTTTAGGTACATAAAGGTGTATAGAAACAAAGTTACTGATGGCAGGAATCATATAAATCAATTTTATACACCATACTGAACATAGTTAGAATTTACACTTAAATATAAACAGAAACACAGAAAAAATATATACTTGTAAAATATATTTCAGATAAGGTCTAAGTATCCAAAATATGTAAAGAAATTCGAGAGGTAAAAAGCAAAGATTTACTTCATATGATTGCAAGCAGGAAAAGCCTAAAAACAACAACAACAACAAACAACTTCCTACGAAGATGACATAGGATCTTCTACATCCTGGAGTTGATCATTGTTCCCGAGGGAATACAAATCACAATTACAATGAGATCCTACTTCAAACAGAATAAAATGAGCTCATAATCCAGCAGAGAGTTTGGTTCTGAGATATTTTAATAACTGAAGATCGGCATGTTCATTTGCTGCATAACACCATGTTGGGGTACTGAGTAAAATTTTGGTGGTATCTCTGTCATTCACAAAAATAGTCATGACTTCTGTAAGTAATGTTATGGTATGGCCCACTTGGGCAGATACAGTTTATTGTTGACTAAAGCGTCATTCTGTGGCACATGAAGCTACAGAAACAAATAAATTGGAGTGTATAATCATGATAAATCATGATAACACTCTTCATAATAGCTAAAATTCATGACCACAAAGCATTCATTGATGAATGAAGTCATGATCTGTTTCTGTACACAGTAGAATATAATTTAAGCTTGAAAATTAAATGAAGGAATTTAATACCAAATAGAAACATCCGTCTGAGGAATGGAGTGAAAATTGGAAGAAACAAAAGAGGGAAAAAAAGAACTCAGAGAAGAAAGAAAAATCAAGACAGGAATAAAGAAGAAGTGAAGCATAAACATATCAGTAGCTCAGAATTCATGCATAATATCACAAGAAAATCCATCTTTAAAGGTAGATTTCAGCTTTTCATATGGAAAAGTCTAATTATTGATTTTTTTTTTGCGGGACCGGGGTTCAAACTCATGACCTTGCACTTGCCAGGCAGGCACTTGTGCCTCAGAGGTATCTTCCCAGCCCCTAATTATTGAATTTATCCGAGAAAACATTGCATAGGGAGTGCAAGCTGAATATCAGGTTTCCTTCAGATATTATGCAACTGAGACAATAGATTAAGCATTGTTTTCAGCAAAGATAGCTCTGCCACCAGGACATGCAGAGAGGGTGATTTAGACTGAGTGTGGTGGTGCGCACCTGTAATCCCAGTGCTTGGGAGGCTGAAAACAAGAGGATCACTACAAGTCTGATCTGTGTAGTGAGAACCTGTAGACCCTGTACTAAATGTTTAAGACAACCACATTGTTTTCACAAGAAAATTCATGAGACAAGAGCAAACCTGATATGGTAAGTATTGTGATTATATCTTTTCATGAGTTAAGAACAAGACTGTAGCCATGTTATGGAGAGAATGATTAACAACCAGGAAGGTATTTTGTAAAAAATATAATTGTAATTTAGGTATGTATTCACATTACTTAAA
Source organism: Myocastor coypus (assembly GCA_004027025.1). Classification (NCBI taxonomy): domain Eukaryota; kingdom Metazoa; phylum Chordata; class Mammalia; order Rodentia; family Myocastoridae; genus Myocastor; species Myocastor coypus. The sequence goes on along the minus strand of PVJA010004661.1, from coordinate 70,494 downwards.
ATCTCAGAAATGTCTAATAATTATTACAAAACTTAACACAATGTACCATGCATAGAGAAATATAGGGGAAAATGCTAGTGGGATGGTTCAGAATAAATAAATAAAAATATTTTACATAAATACATGGAACATACAAAAAATCAGCATGCTATTTAGGGAAGAAAAATTAGCCATTGTATGATATTGCAATTCACAGTATTTTATACGTGCTTAAGGGACTGTAAAAGTCCCATGGTTCTACAGATGCTTGCCCATGAAAGACAAGAGGCTGCTCTACTAAGAAGTCTTCTCAGAGCTCCTTTCACATCCCTATTCCTCAGGCTGTAAATAAAGGGGTTCAGCATGGGGGTCACCACGGTGTACATCATAGAGGACACTGGGTTTTTCTGGAAAGAACAGGTCAAAGCAGAACTGATGTAAACTCCAAGTCCTGTCCCATAGAACAAGGAGACCACACAGAGGTGAGACCCACAGGTAGAAAATGCTTTGTACCTGTTTGTAGCAGAGGACATTTTCATTAAAGAAGAGACAATCTTAGAGTAAGAGAAGATGATACCTGAGACAGGAAATACACCCAGTAGGACAGCTATCACATTTAGAAGCGTGTTATTGATGAGGGTATCAGAGCTGGCCACCTTGAGGAGCTGAGGCAGTTCACAAAAGAAATGAGGGATAACAGTACCCATAGAGAAGTTGAGTTGCATCAGCATGAGAATATTAATCAGCCCTACCCACAATATGATGATCCAGGACATTAGAACCAGAAGACCACAGAAGCGAGAGTTCATGATGAGTGTGTACTTCAGGGGATAACAGATGGCCACAAAGCGGTCGTAGGCCATTGCTGTCAGGAGGAAGTCATCCATCCCAAAAAAAGCAATAAAAACATATGCTTGGGTGAGGCACTGTACGTAAGAGATGCCTTTGTTCTGTGCCTGCATGTTCTCCAGCATCTTGGGGACTGTGGTGGAGATCAAGCCAATGTCAACAAAGGAGAGATTGCAGAGGAAGAAGTACATGGGGGTGTGCAGGTGGAAGTCAGAGCTGACGGCCAGGATGATGAGCAGATTCCCGAGCACCGCGATCAGGTATATGGGCAGAAAGAGTCCAAAGAGAATGGACTGAACTTCTGGATCCTCTGAGAGGCCCAGCAGCAGGAACTGTGAGAGTCTAGTGTGGTTTGCTGCTTGCATTTTATGGCTGTGTCTTCAGGAGAGAAAAAAACCAGCACTGTTACTGGACAATCATACTGGACAATGATTGGCCCCTCAGGAGACTGACAACTCCACCCTGCAGGCCCTCCAAGACAGACACCTTTCAGTCACCATCGTCAGTCACTGCCAGTGATCCACTCAGCAGACCACGGCTCATTTTCTTTTCAACTGGGAAGAATAATTCACACTTCCTTTAAGGTATCAGAAATTTCTTTTTCCTTTGTATGTTTGACTTGCTTGCTTCAGGATTGAAATTTGTAGTGATGGCCACAGTGCCATGCTTTCTTATATCATTTCCATGAAATGGAAATTTTTTGTCTATATCTATTTTTCTTGATAATCTCTGTGTTCTTTATTTTACTGTCTTTACAACAGTGATTAAATGCTGATTTTTATGCACTTTAGCCTGTCACTTGTCAATTCCTTGTTTATTTTCAGTGCTATATTTTCTTTCTAAAAAATATAGTCACTAGTAATGCGCTATAGAACTTTAAAATATGCCTTCATGCTCAATGGGAGCCTCAGTAAGTTACCACTATTATTATTGCAATTCTCAAACTTATATTTGTTTTATTATTATAGTATTTTGGATTATAATTTCTCCTAAATTATTTTGTAAAGCTGTAACTTAAAGATTTGGTTCTTGATTCAGACTTTCTAGGGCAAGATAATCGCCAACCAAAATAATGTTTTCTCACCTGAAAACATAATTTAAGCTATAATAGCTACAACTACTTCACATCAGCAATAGCAGTAGTACCTGCTCAATAGTACACTATTATTGAACTACTTGGCAAGATTGAAGCAAATTTAAATAAAATGATTTACTCTGGTGCCTGAAATATAATCCTCAATCCATAAATACAAATTTCTGTTCTTAATATCTCAGGAAATATGTCTTACCTGGCTATCATTTCACAGTATCTCTTCAAAGTGTGTCAGTTACGATTGCAGGAAATTATTGTTATTATTATTATAGATACAATAGGTTGTTAGCTTTTTAATCTACCATAGAGCACTTTTTAAATTATTTTTATAGAGTCTTTTTTCTAAAATTATTTACTCTCGGTAGAGGTTAGAAAATGGTACTTTATAAATAAAAGGAAAAGAAACAATCATCAAGTCACATACAAGGTATATGTGCTTAGGTAATTTCTTGTGTCTATTTTCTCAAGCAGAGATGTAATTTTAAAATCATCAGAATTTATATTCAAAGCATGTACTGTTAGTATTAACTAAAATATTCAATAAATATCGCGATACACTTACCATATAAACATTAAAAAGTAGAAATGCAGATTTGGAAGTTCCTTGACATTCTTCATGAGAAAAAAATATCACCAGTGTAATCCTTCATGAGTTTTATTTAATATAAGAAAAACACTGTGGGCAGGTGAGTCTGGGAAGCTGGGTAGAAAGGTCTTCTCGGTCAGTTCTCAGAGATGCTGAAAGAAGTACTTTAGACTGAGAGAACAGGGCGTGGGGCTTCCCCGTCAGATGTGGACCTTGAGACGGTGAGAGCCGCTGGATAGCTCTCTTGTGAGGTATTGACACAGGGCTTATCACAATGCAGGCTCTGAGCAAGTACACAGATTTGATGTATAACAAATGTCCAGGTAAGAATTTCTATTTCCACACTGAAAATTTATTTATTTATTTTTTTATTTTAAAGTGGAAAAAACACAAAGACAAAGAACAAAGACAAAAGCAAAGCGACACAGAACACTTAAAAGGGCACACAATTTCAAAACAAAAACAGGAAATGAACAACAGTTATTGTACTACATATCATTATCATCAAATTTATTGCTCAGATTTAAATACAGTGTAAAACTCTCCTTTACACTGATATCTTAGAATTTAACACAAGCCTTAATATAGAAACATAGATAAATAGTAAAGTCAAGAAAGACATCAGAGGCTATTTTAGAAGATGGTTATCATAACGCATCACAAAAGTGGATCAATGAAAAAAATACTAATAATGAGCATAATAGAACACATGTTTGAGAATTCTATTTTACAGATTTTTAGCTTATTAGCAGCTCATATAAGAACCATAAGGAAATAAATCAAGAATAGTTTTCTAACTCACAGAGTGCTTGTGTTTAAACCATGGTCAACAGAACACGTTACATAAGTTGATCATAAAATACCAATAGCTAATGGCTTTTTTAGTTGTTACTGTAGACACTAAGATGAAATTCTAAGTATAATATAAAAATGGAAAAATCATGACTACCAGGAAATAAAAATTGCCTGTGGAAATAGGTAAGGAATATAACAAGCAAACACCTTTGCAACTAGAATGAAGTAGACAACACCTCATATATAAGACTTTCTCAGCAAGTAGTTAAAAAGATAACCAGATGCAAAAAAAAAAAAAAAAGGCTTTTGTTATGTTAAACCTTGAATACGAATGAATAAGAGGTGAGGGCTGGCCAGATAGCTCAGCGGACTAAAGCACCCACTTAGGCAGGGCACAGGGGTAGGGTTTCCATCTCCCACCCCACAAGCCATGTGTGGTGCTCCCCTGGAGTACGCTGAGATGGCTATTGAGACTGCGCATGGTCGTAAAGGCCTGTAATCCCAGCTCTAGGGAGGTTGAAAACAGGGATCATGATGTGCCTGATTGGTGTGGTGAGACCCTGTAGACCCTGTACTAAAATGCACATTAACAAAAGAAATGGTAAAAGAAAAGAGATAAAAGGAACCCGGGAGATAGACCTTTTGCAGAAGGGAAGTTGAAAAGATTAAGAAAGGAGGAAGAGAGTGAAGGAGAGGACACACATGGACTGAGGATGTCTTATCTACGTGTACAAGTCCCCAAAATGATTGTAATTATTATGTACTTTGAGGATGTAATAATAGAAATTAACATTTAAAGAAACAACAGGAAGCCGGGCGTGGTGGCTCACGCCTATAATCCCAGCACTCGGGAGGCTGAGGCAGGAGGATCAGTGCGAGTTCGAGACCAGCCTGGGCTACAAAAGTGAGCTCAAGGCCAGCCTCAACTGCATAGCGAGACCCTGTCTCAAAAAAGACAAAAGAAAGAAAGAAAGAAAGAAAGACAATAGGAGACTGCAATTTATTAGAAAGAATGGTAAAGACTTGGCAAATCTGCAGTCTTACTAGAAGGAGGTTTTAGTTTCTAAACAGTGAGAAATGGGTGCAGAATAGCTGGAATTGTATGTCTCAATGAAAATAGAAGTTGCTTCAAAATATAGACACCGCACCTTTGTGGACTAAATAGAGGAATTTCACTGGATTGTTATGCTATAGATGAAGTCCAGTACGCACCTTGTCTTCTTCCACCCGTCCTCACTAGGCCATGTCTACCTTTGCTGTGGCTGTCACTGACACCTTCTATTCTATAAGCTCTTAGGTAACATGCTTATCCTTGGAGAGAAGATAACCCAAGAGACAAGGTGAGGGCTACAGATGAGTGTTTATACATTCTGCAGTCTGAGGATTCGCCTCTCAGAGCCCTTAATTAAACAAATTGTTACATCATCTTTTCAGTTTCAAAACATTCAGCTCAAGCCAGGTGTAGTGGCGCACGCGTGTAAACCCAGCACTTGGGAGGCTGAGGCAGGAGGACTGGCGTGAGTTCGAGACCAGCCTGGGCTACAAAAGTGAGCTCAAGGCCAGCCTCAACTGCATAGCGAGACCCTGTCTCAAAAAGACAAAATAAAATAAAATAAAATAAAATAAAATAAAATAAAATAAAATAAAACAACAACAACAACAAAAAAAAACATTCAGCTCCAATGGGTATTGAAAATGAAAGAAGGAGGGTGGAAATGTTGTCCAGTTAGCTTTGTGTATCTTGTGGTAGCAGTTATTTCTTCTAGAGGAAAAGAAACTTGCTTTTTCTTTCGTACGATTTCAGATTCACAAGTTTTGCTCGAAGCAAGGTGCAACTTTGTCGTGAAAACTACTCTGCGAAAATTCTCCAGGTGGCACAGGACCATTGAACAACCCTTTAAGATTTCACTGGGCATATTTTCGCCACAATGATACAAGCAATCAAAAATCTTTTCTCATAATTTTCTTCTCAAAGTTTTAGATTTCAGCTCTATACTTCAGATCGCCAAATAAAATTTTATGCATCTTTCTTTATTTTATTTATTTTTCATCTTGTCCAAACAATACTACAAACTTTTATTCTCAATGAACTAAAACAACATAGCTATATATCTATCATATATATATGTATATATATATATATATATATATCCTTGTGTGTGTATATATATGAATATATATATATATATGTATTCTTTTTAAAGTTTCTAATACTAGAAAATATCATATCATGTCTTATAAGTAGTTTATAAGTCAGAGATACATTATGAAATCACAAAACAAAAAGTATAAACATTATTCAGAAAATTAATTAAGTTTTAATTAATGAAAATTAAATTAAATATTTCAAAAGAATATTACAAACTTCAAATCAAATCACGGGGGCCCAGCGGGATGGCTCAGTGGTCTAAAGCGCCTGCTTGGGAAAGCTTGGGCAGCTTCAGGGACCGCGGTTCGATTCCCGGCACCACATGCTGCGCCAGCCCTGCCGTCAGGGTGCGGGCTGAGCCAGCCATAAAAATGAGTGAATAAGCAAATAAAGGTTATGAAACAAGAAAAACATAAATAAATAACATAAAAAATTCTTTAAAAAAATAATAATCCAACAGCTAACATAATTCTTTAAAAAAAAAAAAAAATCAAATCACGATTCCAACGTAAGAGTCCAAAATGTTGCATAGTACATGTCTGAATCTGTAATCAATTCAGAGTACTCCCATAGTCTTTGTTGTTTTTTGCTTTTTTTATTATCTCTTTGAGAAAGGGTCTCGCTGTGCAGTTCAGATTGGTCTTGAGCTCACTTTTGTAGCCCAGGCTGGTCTCGAACTTGCACTGACCCTCCTGCCTCAGCCTCCCAAGTACTGGGATTACAGGCGTGCGCCACCACCCCCGGCTACTCCCGTAGTCTTTGAATAGTTGAATATAAACAAAGACATGAACTGAGAAAATGTTTCCACGGTAGTGAAGATTTACTAAGAATAAAAAATAACATAAATGCTGGACTTGCAAATATATGAGCAGAACTTCTAACAGTTTGAGGATAGGATATCACATGATGTTCTAGTATGTCATGTACATGAACAGTGTCCATGATGCTTACTGCTGGCCTGGTGTCACTTGTGGGACAAAGCTACTGCTATTTCCTTGATATCCACCCTGTAGACTCAGACAGAATCATGACCCATAGGGTGCAAGAGAAATCCATTTGTAGAATATGCTGATGGACATATTCTGCTGCTGTATACTGAAAAAATAGTTGAAAGACTGCTTTTGTGTGCCTCTTTTTCTCTTGTTTAATTATTTGACCTATTTGATGGGTTCTTTCCATTCTCCTTTGTGGAGTCATGGTCATTTTGATCTTTCTCTAGAACATTTTTTTTTAGTAAACTATGCAGGGTTGGCTTTGTCATCATGAAATTCTTTAGTTGTTCGATTTCCTGAAAGTATTTCGCTTCTCCATGGAACTTGAAAGAGAATCTTGCAGGGTAGAGCAGTCTGGGCAGAAATTTGTTTTCTTGCAAGACTTGAAATACTTTGTCCATGGTCTTGATGGTTTGTAAAGAGAAATCTGCTGTTATTCTAATGGGTTTTCCTTGAAATGTGATGTGCTTCTTTTCTCTAGCAGCTTTTAATATACTGTTCCTGTGTTGAATTTCTGGGATTTTGATTATTGTATGCCTGGGTGTGGTTTAACTGGGTTGATATTATTTGGAGTTCTACATGCTTCAGTTACCGGAATATCAAGTTGTTTCTCCACATTTGGTAAGTTTTCTGCCATTACTTCTTCCCATATTCTTTTTATATCATTTGTACAGACTCCTTTCTCATTGGTGCCTATTAGTCTTAAATTGCTCATCTTTGCATCATCTTGCAGATGTTGAATTATTTTTACTTACATCCTTGTTGCTATTAAGGAGATCTTTTCTTACCTCTTCACTAGCTGCGATGGTGTCTTTAAGGTCTGAAGGTATATTTTCACTTTCACTGAAATGGTTTGACCAGCTTGTGATTGAGGTTTTAAGTTCCTGTGTAGCACTTTGAATCTGCTTCCTACATTCTATTTCTTTCCTATACTGTTCATTCTAGGATTCTATCATTTTTCTATTCTCCTCAGTTTTTTCAGTCATTGTCTTTAGAAGTACTTACTACTTCTTTTATTATAGATATTATTTCTTTTCTACTTCAGAAATTATTTCTGATCTGATTTCTTCTCTGTCTTTCTGCAGTTGTTTCTTTACTTCAGATGCTGTTATTTCAGAGATTTCAGGTTTATGATTTCCAATTTCTTCTATGCTGTTGTCTCCTGTATTTGTTCTGGGTGAGCCGGGTGCCTGAGAGTACATTTTACTCCTTCTTTTTGTTATTTTGCGTAGCCCTGCCTTCTGACTCTTGGTTTAGAGCTTTGGTAGAATTCTTTTTTTAGCACCAGGCTAGATCTACCAAGTTCAAGGTCATCCGTGTGGGTGTGGCTTGGGTCTGGTTTCTGAGATCCACTTCTTCCTGTTGCAGCCCTTGGAGACAAACCTGCTGTGTCATGCTGGCAAGATGTTTCTTGGAGACAAACCTGCTGTATCACGCTGGCAAGATGTTCTGCTCCTGGATTAGCTGGATGGGCCTTCTCTCTAGTCTCTCTGCTGGTCCTGTTTGCTGGATCAAATGAGTTTGTCGCTGGCCCTGTGTGGTCTCACTCACGTGGCAGACCTGGTTGCTGGGTCAAATGAGTTTCCAGCTGCCCCAGCGAGGTCTCACTCAAGTGCCAAGCTTTTGTTTTTGAGAATGTGGGTCTACATTAGTATAGTTTGGAACAATGCATTTGATTATTAGAACTTTATCTGAGTATAAAGTGCCTTGAAAAATAAAATGTAACCAGAGAATTATTTTTATCAATCATAGATATTTTAGTAGTTAAATCTCTGTAGCATGTTTATGGACAATAGTTACATAATTGTTTAGAGATCATTTGACATCAATAGTCATATATAGCAGTGTAGCATAAAAGTCATACAAAATCCCCATTTTGTTTTAGCATCACTAAATGTACATAGGACATGTATCACACAAGTTTCAGTTAGAAAATTACTATTTGGTTGATGACCTCATGTTGGCTTGGCAGAAACCTGTATCTCTAGATGTAATGGCACATACATTGGATATATATCAGATAAGTTTTCATTTAGAAAATTATCATTTACTGATGATCTCATGTTGATCTGACAAGAACTGCTTGTTATAAATACCTGGAGGATAAGAGAAAGGCATACATTTAAATCTGAAAGAAAATTTATGTGCTAGCATGCAGTATATTTGGAAGGCATGAGTATGTTTATTCAGCATATTTTATGAGAAAATCTTATTTTAATTTTTTAAACTACTTTGTGTTTGTATTTTAACCAATGACCAAAATATGGGGGGACGTCTTTTAAGGAGATTATTGCGGGCTCTCTATTGATGAACAAATTTATTATTCATCAAATAAGCCCTTTTCAGAAATCTTTTCCCATGTTAATGATTTTTTATCTAATTATAAATTAATTTTGATATCACTTAGACCAGCTGGTAACTCAGGAGAAAGCATCCTTTTAAGTCTATATTTTAGAGCTCAAATAAAAAAAGAAACAGCTGTTTACACAATGACATAAAAAAAAAGTGCACAGAAGACACATGGACATCTTTGGAAAATAAGAGTGTACTCAAATATATTTTTGACCAGAATAGACTATGATAATCATTTTAAGTTTGTCATTATGAGAGAGTAGTCAGAACTTTTGTAAGTCAATTAGCAGAGAGATGTCTTTTAAGGGGAATTTGGGAAAAAAGGTTTAACAGACACACACACACACACACATATATATACACATATATATATAATGTATAATATATAATATGATGTATGTATAATGTATATTATATAATATGATTGATATATTTAATGTATAATATATAGCATGATATATATAATGTATTATATATAGTATGATATATAGAAAATGTATAATATACATTGTGATATATATGATATATAATATATAATATATAATATGTTATATAATGTATAATATATAATATGATATATATATATGTGT
>PVJA010004661.1:25128-61009 GCA_004027025.1 Myocastor coypus | reverse complement strand
GACTGAAATTGGGTTGTAAACTGGGAGGGGGTTGGCGAGGAAAAGGAGGCGTGTAGACCAATTACCAGAGGAGAAGAAGCTGGAAGAGGGAGGAAAGACAGTGTTAATCATCTCTGTAGTCCTGGTAAGTTAAAGAGGCTAGAGGGTGAATTGTGAGTGAGGGGAGGGCCGGTGGTGGCAGGGCAGCAGGAGTGGTGGCGGCAGGGGTGAGGGCTCCCTCAGCCGGGTCTTCAGGTTGGGTGTAGGACACTCTGACTGACTGACAGAGATTGTTAGGTAGGGGAGCTGTCCTTGGTTTAAGTGACTGTGGGGTGAGAGATGTTGAGGGAGGGCGGGATGAATGATAGAAAGATGTGTCCTCAGAGGGGAAAAAAAAAAAGCCCAAATAGAGGATCTGCTCCCATTTTCTGGTGTGGTGATAGAAGTTTTTCAAATTTGTAGAATTAGTGGATCAAATTTCTTTTTTATAGGCCACTGGGTTTTATCATCGAGCTTGTATTGTAGCTAAAATGTCTGACAGAAGATTATTTGCTAAGGTTTTATGGTTTCCAGGAGTCCAAGGGAGCAGAAATTTCAGACCAGACATCCCAATGAGATGTCTTTGGGGGGCTGGCAATGAATATTTCCCGTGTTGACTGAATTATGAGGTGAGTCAAAGATTAGGCAAAATCTCAATGTCAGTTCCCACTAAAAAGCTATTACTTTTTAGCCTTTCATACTTTAGTATGAAAGAGAGAGGTTTAATATCTGCTTTCTCAGGCATTCCTAACAAAAGTAGACAGCCAGGGACAACATGGCCAAAGAAGACAAGTAGGGTTCCCGATGTGAACTCATGATTCTGAGATGAGAGGAAGATACAGGGAGGATTCCCTGAGATGAGTTTTTGGACTCACCTGCATGGATTAAAATTGGCCTGTGCTGGATGCAAGCTAGTAATAGCATGCAGCAGAGGAAAAGCAGAATCAGAAGGTGAATCAGTGAGAGAGCTCAAAACTGGGGCAGGGGATGTCCCGGGAGCCACACTGCTCACTATGCCAGGTCACAGCACCAAAAAGGATAGGTTTTGAGTTTCTTTTCTTTTCTTTTCTTTTTTTTTTCTTTCTTTTTTTTTTTTTGGGGGGGGGGGATCAGGGAATGAACTCAGGACCTTGCACTTGCCAGGCAGGCACTTGTATCCATAAGTTATCTCCCAATCCCTGTTAATGTTTTCTTGAGTTAAATGTATTTATTATTTGCAGCACATTGTCTCATCTTGTTTCTTTATCCATTATATTATTATTCTGTTTCCTTCAATTGCTGAATAGAGATGATTTACTTTGATGTTCATAACTGGAACATATTGATTTATCCTTGTTATATTAATTTCCTATTTAAAATATTAAGCTGACAAAACGACATTTGAACTTGTAAATCACAGCTACTTGGTTCGTTGTATCTGATATTTCATGACTCTAATTTCTTATAATTTTTCATAGCAAAATGCTATTTGCCTAGTTTAAGTGGTGAAATTAACTAGTATTGTTAAAAGTATCAACTTTACGTTTGGAAAAAAAAGTTCTAGAGCATGTATGATAGTTTCACAACAATGTGAATATAGTTAATGACGCTGCAAATGTGTATTTAATGTGCTGAAATTAGTAATGGATTTTTCCTATATTTTATTGCAATAGATGTAGAAACAAATAAAAAAAGAGGTGAACCCTCAGAAAAAATACATAAACAATGAAAATGAATGATAGAAATGAGCTTTGCTTGCCTGGAGAGTAAACATTAAACTTGATATAACTATTCTTTTTCCTTCCTCTTCCCACCACCCCTTTTTCTCCTCCTCTTCTTCTTTCTTCTCCTCTTCCACCTTCTCTTTTACTTCCTCTTCTCTTCTCCCACCATAGCGTCAGATAGTCCATAGAGATTAAGATATCATAGACCAATTTGGCTAATTATGAGCTTTATACGTTGCACCTTAATAGCTCATAAGAGTCACTAATCAGATCAAATCTCAAGTCCTTTCATTTCGTGTCTCCAGTCCAGTGAGCTTCATACCTGTGTCAGCTCCTCCATGGTTCTCTGCAGTAGGAAGATCCTGATTGACATTTTATTTCTATCCTCTGTGAAGACAGAGGCTAAGCCTTCACTGAGCACCAGATATGGGGGTATCGTTGGGCCTGCAGTCCCTGATAATGACTCAAAAGAGAAACAACATAACCCAGTGAGTTCACAGGGAGCCCACAGATACGGAAAGACTTGTGCAAATAGCATTTATGCAAGGTCAGGGCAACATGACAGTTTTGGTAGATAACTTGGAGAACATTAATATTAAATATCCCCTGTGATGAAGGTGAGGTTTAAGTCCTTTAGTGAGAAGAATATTCATATTGGATTGGTGAGATGTATAAAAAAAAGTGGTTTGTTTTTTTTCTTCTTTTACTGATACTTACCATTGACTTGTCATCTACATTAGCAGAAAATATCTTTCCAAACTGTTTTCTAAGCATTCCAGTGAATTATGCATATGTTTATAACGTGAAAGGGGTGACAGTAACCATAATATAGACAACCTTTTCTAAGGATTTCCTAAATATCAGATACTGAGCAATGTGTTTTATAGCTTGTTTCATAAAATGAAGGAGACTGTCAATATATGTAATGTGTAAGGAATGTGTTAGGCAGACTAAAATGAACATTTGTTTTCCTAGGACTGTGTGATCAAGGACACAGGGCATGGTGTTAGAGCAATCTGAAAAGTTGTTGCTAGACGACTCAAACAGTTAGTTAAATCCTTCTCATTTAAGCTATGGGTCTTTGATCAATGCAACTTTTGTCTTTGAATTCCTAGCCTATCACAAAGCAGAGCATAGCAGAGGGTAGCTCCCGGCACATACACTGTAGAAAGCATAATCACAGATCATAAGCATTAGTTACAGAAAATGTAGGTGTATGATTACTCAGAACAGATCCCTCCTTTGATGCATAGCAGGGCATTTTGACCACTTTCAACACCCTTCTCTGTGTTTGTGGCTAGCCCGCACAATCTGAAGAACAGTGAGTGTCGAGTCTTCATAGTGTGCTTCTTTAAATATCTAGGCTGGGTTTTACAAGTGTTCCTTAGATGTATGTATAATTGAAATACTGCGTCATGCGCTTAAATCTTTTGATGTTTGGGTACAAAAAAACAGTGCACTGTTCACCAAATAGTGTCAATTTAATTTTCAATTCATTTGGCTTATACTCACTGATACTGTATACAGGTCAGGCTGTTGGTATATCTGAGACACAGTATTGTCATCTGTACTGATTCCTACTTTGTACAACTGCACTGAGTGAGGATTAAACAGATATTAAATGATTTTATGTGTGATGCGTATGTAAAATGAGGACATCATACAGATATTTATCATTAACACTGTGTTAAGATTCAGCATACCAACCATATAATAAGTATTATATGATTCAAATTAATGCACTTTCTTTTTCTACAAGAGGACATTTTATTTTTGTCTTTGTATAATTACATCATATACTCAGAAAGGATTGATTTTCTTTTATTTCTGAATCTCTAAAGCCTATAGCTCATTTTTCCAAAAGGATCATCAAAAGTGAACATCTGTTATAAATTACACAAGCCATTCCTTGCTTCACAGTAATGGGCTATAATCAATATCTTAAAAAATATTTGGTATTTTCTGTCCGCATTTGCATCCCTTTAAGAAATGTCCTACAGAATTATAGATGAGATAAAAAAATAATTGATGTCTGTGTTTGCCTTATGGACATATGCATGCTACGACACATTGAGTTGCATTTCTGTCAGTCAGTTACCCAGTAGTATAACAGAGATTTTCATGCGTGCATAAAGGAAAAGAAGCACAAACCCACGAAGGCAAGTAAGCTTTAGCCTCTAGTAGGGGCACATTTCCTGATCATTCATGGCCTCATGTTGCCCAGGCACCAGTGGTTCTTGAAACTGTGCTCATCGATATCTTCACCACTGCCATCGTAATAAAATGCTTTACTTTTGAAGACATAAGAGTGAAAAATATTTATCGAGTCCAAGACTTTCCTGAGGTGTCAGATGTTGTAGCGGTGGCACAAATGTTGCAGTAATGGGACGTATTCTTCCTGCTCCTGTTAGCCAGTATGAGCACAGAAAGTTGTAGAGACTAACAAACATTCTACATAGCATAGTAAGCAAATGGTTTCGCACAAAAAAATGTTTGTTTTCTGACTCCAAACCGAAACACTATTTTTTAATGGAAATAATATTTAGAATATTATTCTAGAAGGTTTTTTTGAGCAGTTTTGCATTATTCTTACATGGACCTAAGAGACATTTTTGGCAGCAGGTAATAACAGAGCATAGTTGATAATCACTCCTTTGCTAAATTGAAATAACAACTATAGGTGACACATCACACGATTAAATGTTTATCTATTATTGGAAGTCAAGAAAACTACTCACATTTTTTGAGGAGAAATTCACACATGTGTATGCAAAGAGACATACAATTTTTTAAAAAAAATTACCCTAATACTGACCTAATGAGTGAAGTCATGGCCCTCCTATGGGTGTGGAATTATCATGGAAATCACTTGAAGTAGTTCTATGTACTTCACAAGGAGAAATTCACATGTTGATTTAAAGTAGAATGGTGTAGAGACTATAACTGATGTTTTGTACATTATTTGGACAAGTTTCAAGTATTTCTAGACATATCTAGAGACATCTTGATGGACATAATCATCTACACTGATGTAGAAATAGTGATTGAAAGTCTGTCTACTGCTACCCAAAACAAATCCTGAGAGTAGTTTCCTTCAGAAGAAAAATGTGAGGCAGAAATATCAAGATACAGAGTTACATCAAATTCACAGATTGTAATCCAAATTAATGCTAAATATTGGTCTGAGGTGCATATTATTTCAATTTAGCAAAATATACACAGAATGCCATTTCCTGCTTATTTTTCTTTGTTCTCTCCCTCTCTTTTGTCCAAAGGTGTCCAAGCAACGCAGATCCACAGAACCTAACAGTCATCTTTGAATTCCACCTCAGTAATAACATTTAACTTTTAACTTTAACTTTTAATGTGGATGGTGTGTGTGGTTTTTTAAAAAATGTATTTGTTACAGGACCTCACTATGCAACTAAGACTCATAATGGTTCTACTGTTTTCATCCTCCCCAGCACTGGGATTATGGGAATGCACCACCATGCCCAAACTCAGTTGCCAGCCCAGCATGCCCAAGGACAGGGACAATGTGGCATGTAGCACTAGGGACAGTACCCCTATCTCTGTGCTTGTCTAAGTAGGTGCTTAGTCCACTGAGCTATCTTGCCAGCCTGGTAATACATTTTATTTACAGTAATAACAGCTAACATTGAGGGACTACTTTCTAAATGTCTCAGGGGATTCTCAGTTGTTCTCACTGCTGATGTAAGGAAAGATAGTTATCAAACAGATGTTTTATTTATTTATTTCGTCCCTGTAGCAACATAGAGATAAGAATGAAGGCCAGTTGTTGTCTAGCTGTGGTGAGATGTGGACCGGAGCCCAGGGAGGGCTGCCTTCTGTTGCCTGAGATTCCCAGAAAGCTGGGGCTCAAGGTTGCAGATGGCAGCTCCTCCCATGGATCCCTTGTTCTTTGTTTACCTGATACGTAACACCAACGGTTGCCTCCTCCCCTGCTTAAAGTATTATTTGTTAACATTTGCGTGAGCTACGTGTCTGGACAGCTCTGGAATATGCTGTGTCTATTAAAGTAGTGATCTATACTCCTTAGCCATTTTTAAAATGCTAAATAAAAAGAAGAGTCTTCTGAGGCTCTGGGCTCACTGAGGAAGAGAAACCTCAGTGAGTCCTCTGAAGCTACATTCATCGGGTCTTCTCGTTTCTTTCAGCACTGGACAAAAATCATACAACAGTCCCAGTTCTCAATACGTCCTCAGACATGTAGTGAACCTCCTGTTTTAGCCTCTTCAGCGCTGGGATTACAGGTGTTTGCCACCAGGCCATTTTGGTGGCTGGCATGGTACCACATGCCTGCTTGGAGTCCTTTCAAGTACTTATTAATACTTTGTTACTTTTTAATCATAACTTGTGTAGCATATAATGACATCAATTCCTAGTCAGAGATGTCAAAAGAGTAGGTTCCTTTAAACAAAAAATATTCTCATAAAGTTGAAAATTTACACACAGGATAAGGATAGGGACTGCACATGAAATACTTTCAAGTGATAAAAAAAAATTAGGCGAAACTTACTTCTATAAAGGAAGAAAATCAGAAACCTGAGAATGATGTAAACCTCTTCAGAGAAAACTAACATAACTATGTTTAATGAATGTGAACCCTTAATTTTAATTTAGAGCTTAGCATTGTAGACTATTCTCCTGAAGAGATTTCACTGTCATTCTAAATATTGGAATACTGGGCCTTGATTCTAATAGAGATAAAGTGAAATTGACTCCTGCTTTAATTTCTATGGAATGATTTTTCCAAAAATGAATATTATGTATTCTGGTTAATATACTTTTCTATCACAATGGTTTTTGATTGTCAAAGTTCTTGGTTTCTTTCTCTCTCTAGAGAGAGCTCTTTCTTTCTTTCTTTCTTTCTTTCTTTCTTTCTTTCTTTCTTTCTTTCTTTCTTTCTCTTTCTCTTTCTCTCATGATGGCCAGCTCATCCTTCCCTGGGGGTGGGGCTGGCCCAGCATGTGGTGCTGGGGATCTAACCATGGTCTCTGCAGTTGCCTAAGCTTGCCTAAGCAAGCACTTTAGACCACTGAGATATCTTTCTAGCTGTCCTGTACATCTTTCTAAAATAGGTGTGTGCCAGTCCAGAGCAATAAGACAGAATCCAATCATGGAAGACAGCTTGAGAAACTGAGATTAGTAGAAATGAAAAAAATATTGTTAAATATATCTAGAATATAAGTGTAATTTTTAAAAAAAATTTGGTCATTTGTTTATTTATTTATTTATTTGGTACAGGATCTCACTACACAGCATGGACTTAATAATCCTCCTGTCTCAGCTTCCCCAGTGGCCTGGTTTCAGGTGACTCGCACAGCATGCTGTACTAGGGATTGAACCTGGGTCTTTATGCTTGCTAGGCTTGTGCTTAGACTGCTGAGCTATCTTCCCAGTCTTGTTTTGATATTTTTAGTCAGTACACTTCTTTTTTGTACTTGTTGGAGGAGTCAGTGCCTATCAATATTGCACTCTTAATCTGTTTTAGTTCCACTACCATCTCTACCAGTTTCAACCTTAAATTGACCTGTCATCTGCAAAAGGTGCTACATATCTGTTATTAATCATCTTTTATTTTCTCTTTAAATTACCCATGCTCTGGGTCCGTCACAAAAGCGAAGCCTTCTAACAATTCACTTTCTGTGTCTGATTAATTTCAGAATGCTTGAGTTCAAAATATACACAGAATGCCATTTCCTGCTTGTTTTTCTTTGTTCTCTCCCTCTCTTTTGTCCAAAGGTGTCCAAGCAACGCAGATCCACAGAACATAACAGTCATCTTTGAATTCCACCTCATGAAGCTCTCAGAGAATCCACACCTGCAGTCCATTCTCTTTGCGCTCTTCCTGTCCATGTACCTGGTTGTGTTGCTCGGCAATCTACTCATGATCCTGGCCGTCAGCTCTGACGCTCACCTCCACACCCCCATGTACTTCTTCCTCTGTAATCTCTCCTTTGTGGACATTTGTTTTACCACCACCACAGTTCCAAAGATGATCGTGGACATCCTAACTCAGAGCAGAATCATCTCCTATGTGGGCTGCCTGACACAGATGTCTCTTCTTATTATTTTTGGAAGTATGGATGACATGCTTCTGATGGTAATGGCCTATGACAGGTTTGTGGCTATCTGTCACCCACTGAATTATCCAGTCATTATGAACCCTTGTCTATGTATCATCTTAACTTGTGCATCTTTTTTCTTGAGCCTTTTAGACTCACAACTGCATGATGTGATTATTTTAGAGTTCAAATATTTGAAGAGCATGGAAATTTCCAACTTCTTCTGTGAGCCTGCTCAAATCCTTAATCTGATCTGTATTGACTTATTCACCAAAAATATCGTCACTTATTTTGTTGGTGCCATATTTGGTTTTATTCCCATCTCACTAATATTACTGTCTTATTGTAAAATCATTTCATCCATTATGAGAATTCCATCATCAGATGGGAAACATAAAGCGTTTTCCACCTGTAGCTCTCACCTCTCTGTGGTATGTTTATTTTATGGAACAAGTGTTGGGATGTATCTTGGGCCCAGTAGAGTGCACTCTCCTGGAAAGAATGTGGTGTCCTCTGTGATGTACATGATTGTGACCCCTATGCTGAACCCCTTCATCTATAGCCTGAGGAACAAGGAGATTAAAAGTAGTCTGAGAAGGCTGTATAGCAGACAAGTCTAATATCAGAACCAGAACCATCTAGGTATAGCATAGGAAAAGACTCCAACCCTGAACATCCAGTCCCATGGATCCTGCGTTCTGAACCCATTGCTGTTGTTGTAGTTGTATGACTTTAACCCCTCACTCAGTACGTGAGGCAGCAGAATGATCATTTCAATGGTTGCCAAGTGAAAGTAATACAACGTGCTTAAATAAGCACACAATTTCAGTATGGGAAACTGAAATATTTTTCAATATTTCCTCAGTTTGTAGGAGGTGAAAGTTCCCATGGCATTTACATTGTTCTTTTTAGATGACGAATGTGTTTCTTCCCCCTTAAGTAATAGCAAGTCATGCGAGTTTACATCAGGGGGTTAAAGTGGAATTTCAGTCCATGTTATTAGTAAAGGCCAATTATGAAAGACTACAAAAACATTACAAAAGGAAGACAAAATGTTATCTTCATGTACTTTCTCTCAAGCATGAGTGTAACTTCATGTGCTTCAGAGCTTCATGAATGGGATGAAATTTCAATGGAGATAAATAAATAAAATTACAAAGGAATTAATGAGGTTAACCAAAAGCCATGGGTTCAATCTTCAGAAATACAATAAAATGCAATTAAAGATCTAAAATATATCATGTGTAAAATGCTTCCATATTCTTTTTAATTTTTTGACCAATTTTTCATACTTACATCACGTAATCTGAGCAGCTCATTTGAAGACAATATGTAGTATAATAAACCATTGTTGAACTCTTGTCATTTTGTCCAGTAAAATTCTGTATCATTTCTAATGCATCCTTTCATATTGCTTAACTTTGCAAGATAGAAATGCCTTAGCTGTGTCTTAGTGAGGCAAACACACTTAATTAAGAAAATGTTTGTGAGGATGTATGCCACATATTAACTATGTGTCCTTTGCCAGCTAATTAATCATCTTCAAGTTTCTCATTCATATGAATAGACTCAGCTAGGGGGCTTCACAAAAAGATAACTCAGTTTTTCGGATCAGCTCTTGAACTTATTACTGACATGGGCTAAGACCTTGTATTTAGCTCTGAAGCCTTTAATTTTAATTTTTAGTTTCTGTTGCTTACAGTACTCTTGTGTTACATGGAAAGTTTATGAGCATTTAAGGACAATCATTGATGTTACTCATTGCAAGTTTGGTGCTACTCTAATAAATTAACTTGACTTCGAGTGCGTTTTAATTTTGAATGTCTAGCAACTTTTACATTTTCACTTTTACACAATGGGATCTAAAAGGCCAGGACAAGGAGTGAATATCATTCATTCATATATGAAACTGTAGCCTATCTCTGCCTGCATGGTATTGACTAGCTTATTCACTATCTTGAAAGAAAAGCCATGATAGTTCAGGATCCATATATACAATACGTTTTTCACCCTGGATCTTCTAGGCAGATGTGTAAGAAATCTCAAGAGAAGAAACTTAGGCGTTTAAGTTGCATTTTAATTACGATCCAAAATTATAAAGCTACCTCTATAACAGCAACAGTAAGATAAATTAATAGAACATGTAGTGGTATTTGAAGTGATAAAGAAATAGTATATCTTACCATCAATCTAAATAACGAAATGCGAGCAGGTGATGTCATGCCTGTTTTTTGAAGACACACACCAATGTGACTGAGCATAAGGAAAACCCACAATAACTCATTTCATCATGGAATCATTAACATCTCGGTATTTGTGGTAATACAATGATACTGTGAAATCTGTATTACTTATTACTTTCTTAAGTGAAATTGTGTATCACTTGTAATTTCCTTCTGTGTTCATTCTAATTTGTACTGTCTTTAAAATACAAAAAATTAAAAATGGAAAAATCTTGCTATTTTTTTGTCTTTTTGAGACAGGGTCTTGTTATGCAGTTCAGGCTGGCCTTGAGCTCACTTTTGTACCCCAGGCTGATCTCGAAATCGCACCAATCCTCCTGCCTCAGCCTCCCGAGTGCTGGGATTAAAGGCATGCGCCACCACGCCCGGCAATCTTGCTATTTTTTTTAATTACTTTTAATAAGAAATAACCATGTAACAGCTTCAAAACACATTAGTATTACATTCCCAATAGTTGAAACAATGCATATTGTTGTCCTCATAGTAGTTATATACAGCACAGGATGCACCCATATAATTTTTCTGATGTTATTATTTTTTAAAATTTTCTTATTTTATTTATTTTTTCTTGTTTCAGAGCCTTTGTTTGTTTATTCACTCATCTTTATGGCCGGCTCAGCCTTCCCTGAGGGCAGGGCTGGCGCAGCATGTGGTGCCAGGGATCGAACCGAGGTCCCTGAATCTGCCCAAGCTTTCTCAAGCAGGCGCTTTAGACCACTGAGCCATCCTGCCGGGCCCCTTTCTGATGTTACTGATACAAATATTTCTTCTTGCTGAACAAAGAGAAAGTAGTTGTACACATAGTCCAATGTTCCATAATTGTAGTGGTTACTGACAGAACCAACAATGCCAAAAACTGTTGATTTAAGCCTTTTACAGCTCAGCATACTAATCTGACTTTACTTTTCATGCCTTGTGATTAAACTTTTCTGCTGGGTGGCTAAGTGCAAGTTAAAGCAAGACCTGTATAACAAAACGTGGGACTTTTTTATCTCCCAAATTCAGTCAAATCTCCTCAGGGTTTACTTTGGAACCATGTACAGTGCTTTGTAGAACTGCCCTCAGTGTCAGCTGTCTGGATGAATCACGACCATTGCTTGACCACTTTGCTCTCTGTGAAAGCCTGAGAGAATGTCTTCTCTCTAGGTGACTCTACTTAAGCACGCTACACATCATCAGTCCCTTTCCTCTATGGCCCCATGATCTTCTTGAACAGAAAATAAAGATATAAGATAGCAGCATGAAAATCTTGATGTCTTTGGTGCTGCTTTCTCATACCTTTATTTTGTGAATGATCTTAGCATGTGATCATTTGTATCTATTGTGAAATGGCTTCTGTTTCATACTGCGTTTTTATCCTGCTCATACATCGTAAAGGGTGTGCTCAAATATCATTTGACTTTTCCTGAATTCTTCACATGTAGCTGTATGCCATTGTTCAGCTAATATTCAGTTTAGTTGAATATCTTGTGAATTTATTCCCTCACATCAATTAAGGTTAAAACTCATCTTGGAGTTCATTGGCTACAGTTCTCTGAGCCTGAATGACCACATGGGTGAGATATAGAACACTGTCCAGAGCTAACATTCTCCCACAACTCATCCTACCAAATGGAAAAGCCGAGGAACAAAAAGCATACCTGTTTTTAATTTCAGAACAGAAAGTGAGCTAAAGAAAAGATCTTCAGCAAATTTTTTTTAATTTTTTATTATAATTTTATTTTATTTTCAATTAAAAATTTATTTATTTATTTATTTACATATAGTACAGAATTTCAAAACCAGAAAAATTTAACAATGGTTATATTACATATTTTTCTCATCGGATCCGTTTAGATTAGTAGATATCCGAGTATAAGATGATCAAACAGCCAGGCATGGTGGCTCACGCCTGTAATTCCAGCACTTGGGAGGCTGAGGCAGGAGGATCAGTGTGAGTTCGAGACCACCTTGGGCTACAAAAGTGAGCTAAAGGCCAGCCTGAACTGCATAGTAAGACTCTGTCTCAAAAAGGAAAAAAAAAAAAAAAAGATTGATCAAACAATTAAACATTAACACTTTCTATTGTAGTTTTATTTTGAAGAACAAAAACAAAAGCAAGAGAAACAAAAACAAATACAGAAACAGCATAACATACAACAATATACACATTGCAGAGTTGCAAAACAAGAATAGATCATTAAGAATGACTCATACGTTATCTATTTTTATTGTCAAATCTGTTGCTCTGATTAACAAATCTAATTAGGCAAGACAGGGTACATGATTGAACATTACCGCAAGAAATCTTAAATTTTTATTCTTGTCTCTCTTTTTCTTTTATTACCCTTTTCTTTAGAAAGCTTTTTTTTAAAGAATTTTTTTTCCTTGTTTCAGAACTTTTGTTTGTTTAGTTATTTTTATGGCTGGCTCAACCTCCTCTGAGGGCAGGGCTGGCACAGCATGTGGTGCCAGGGATCGAACCGCGGTCCCTGCAGCCGCCTAAGCTTTCCTAAGCAGGCGCTTTAGACCACTGAGCCATCCTGCCAGGCCCCTTATTACACTTTTCTAAAAACTTACTTTAAAGAGACTATGGAACTAATTGATATGATATTAAAAATAGTACACATTTAGAGGACCAAGATGACAGGTATTTCAAGCATAGTTTTTGTATTACACATTCTGTCCTCAATGTAGTTGCTTAGATTGCAATTATCTGCAGAGTTAGTCAAGATGAGAATTCTACACATTTACCGTTATTTTTATAAAACTGATGGAAATTCTTAATACAGTCACTTCGTCCAGCTTGTATATATACTTGTATGTTTTACCCCTGTCATTTTTCCTGCCTTTTCTCCTTTCTCTCCTCTTTGTTGTTTAATCCTTCAGTTCTGTTTCTTTCTGTTTAACTGTACCTATTATACTTTTCAGGTTTTATTTCTTCTTTTGGGTTCTTATATTAAGGAGACAATACAATATTTACACATGTGGCTCTGGCATATTTCACTTATAACTTCAAGTTGCGTCCATTTACCTATGAAGGCTTCTAGCTAGTCTTTCTTTATAGCTGAGTAAAACTCTACTGTATAAAAAAAAAAAAAAACACTTCTTTTTTTTATCCATTCCTCAGGTGATGGACATTTTGGTTGTTTCCAAGATTTGGCTATGACAAATTGTGCTGCTATGAACATAGGTTTCAGCATCAAAATTGTGCTTTTGCTAGAAGAGGTAGAACATCCTAAATTGTAGTAAAAGGTTCCAGGGTAAATCCTGAAGGGATCTGACTGACCTTGTCAGATAAAAATTTATATATCTTTTGTTACATGGGTCTTGCTTTATCTTGGTCTTAATCATCCATCATAAAAGTCTAACCACCAGGTATAAAAAGGAAAGCCGTATTAATATGCTGAGTCTTAAAAGGCTCAAGTCACAGCTTCTGATAGTGCCTGATGCACCAATATCCACTACTGCTATGGACTATTGGACTAAATATGCAGTTACTTTCTCTTCATGCAATACAAGGAAAGATCTGTACTAATGATGTTTAGCCAAGAAATCGTGTCTGCATCTTGCACTCTGATGGTTAAGATATTAACAATTGTAAAAAAAAAAAAAAAAAAAAAAAAGTAATAATAATAAAATAAATTTGAAAATTGGAATTAAGAAATCTGAGTTAGACAATAGTGTGACTATAAACATGTGTCTTTTTGCTTATTCTTTATTCAAATTTTCCTCTTGCATAGCAATATTTAGTGGAAAAGCTATTATAGGCTATGTACTTACTTCACAGTCACTCAGTGTTCCGTTCTTATTCTCTGCGTTGTACAAAACTTTTCATTTATAAATTTATGTCTCAACATTAGGATAGAAATATTTAATCTGCTGGAATATGAATTAAGTAAATCTCTCAAAGACATAGGTATAAGCAAAGAATTTCTGAATAAAACCTTGATTGAACAATAAATAATGCCAAGAATCAACAAGTGGGATTACATTAAGTTAAAAACTTTTTACACAGCAGGGGAAACCACCAATAAATTGAAGAGACAACCTTTAGAATGGAAAAATATATTTTTTTGCCAACTACTCTTACCATAAAGGTCTAAAATCTAGAATATTTGACAAACTCAAAAAAACAGATTCCCAAATTTATTTATCTTTATTTTTTGATATTTTATTTCATTTTTAATTTAATCTTTTTAAATTTATTTTTATTGTTTTGCAGTACTTAATACATTACATAATGTTGTTTTCGTCAAAGTTGTTCAGAGTACAAAATACAGATATGATTTTTTGTCTGAATATCATTAGTAAAAGTCCCAAATTTAAACACTCTATAAAAATGGGCATATCTGAAATTCACAGATACTTCTTAGATGAGAAAATATGGCCTTTTGAGAAATGCAAATTAAAACAACAAAATACAAAATGACTTTCGAATGTTTTTTTTGTTTTTTTTTTCAAACATCAAATCTTACTTGGTTATGGAAACAAGTAACACCTTGATAGCAAAACAAGAAAAGGATCCAGTGAAAAAAGAGAAATATAGACCAATCTCTCTTGTGAACATAGATGCAGAAGTCCTTTAAAAGATACTGGTAATCAGAATACAGTAAGCCAAGAAGCTTATACACCATGGTCAGGTAGGTTTTATCCCAAGAATGCATGGATGGTTCAACTTGTGGAAATCTATAAATGCAATATACTGTATCAACAGAGCCCAAGAGAAAATCACACAGTCATCTTGATAGATGTAGATAAAGCATTTGACTGAGCCATTGCATATTTTTGTCATATATCATAGTCTGTGGGCCATGATCCTCCTTCATTTTCATACTGTCTTGGTAAACTATTGGCTTAAGGACTAAAAGTGATTGGAAGTTTTGGTGGCCATGGGTATGGCATAGGACCTTCAGGCTGGTTTGTTCATGGTACTTTTCCAGGGCTTGGCAGACTCTGACAGTGTCTAAAGTCAGGCTAACAACTGTGTATAAGCCATCTGAGCCTATGGAAGCCTCAGGGAGATTCTTTTTGGATTAAACTTCTCTTTCTTAGAACTCTGCTAGTCCATTCTGAACAACACACCTACTATGAGTCTGAGACCATGTTTGGTTTGGGTCACTGTCTAGGGCTGAAATGGGAACAACACACCAATACCGGACTCCCAGGAATCTGCACCAAGGCGTCACCTACAGCTGAAATAGTGAAAGTGACTATGAACTTAGAGGACTCATAGCCAGTTTAGAGTTTCTAGGATATAGAAACAAATTAAGCCAGGTTATAAGGTTTAACTAAATACCTGACTGTTAAATGTACAGTTGATAATGTATACCCAGAAAAAAATAAGAATGTCCAGGCAGCCATGACTTTGACTAACAGCCAAATGGACCAGACAGAAATTAGTATGGGGGAATACGTAAAGATTTTAAGGTGTTCCTTCAGGGAAGTTCAAATTACCTTGAAGAAAACACTGAATATAGAAACTTGGCCAATATCCCTGGCGTGCAGTGCTGGCACTGCCACCAAGGCACACTGAGAAGTACATTGAGACTGGGCATGGTGGAATGTGCTTATAATCCCAGTACTTGGGAGGTTGAAAACAGGAGCGTCAGTACATGTCCAATCTGTATAGTGAGATCCTATAGACCCCGTACCAAAGGAAAATAGTAATAATAATAGTTCATGGACTGTGGATAAAACAGCTAGCTATAGCCTTGAGATTTTAATTTCTAACCATTTATTTGGTACGAGGTCTCACTACACAGCATGGAATCATGGTGGTCCTCTTGTCTCAGCCTCCTCAGTGCTGGGATTACAGACATGTGCCACCAGCCCCAGTTTTGGTGGCTGGCTCAGTGTGGGACTGGCATGGCAAGTGGTACCAGGGATTTTCAATTTTGATCTCAGTAAGATGTTCTGATCACAGCTAGGCTGTCCAAAAAGAGAACTATTCATGGACTAGATTGGAGGCGTAGTGATCCACCTGTTTACAGCCTGCCAAGAGGTGGGATTACAGGCACGCGACACCACGCCCAGTCGCAATTGCGGACTCAGCGCACCCAGGAGTTGGGGTGGGGGGAAGGGCACGGCAGGACTGGGGATGGAACCCCCGGCCCTGAAAGTGTTAATTTTATTTTTTTTTTATTTTTTTCTTGAAAGTGTTAATTTTATAACACAGAATTGCTTGGATTGCAGAAGGTTCCTCCAGCATCAAGACTCTTTGGTCTCACCTTCATCCTCTTCACCTGACACAAATCCACAGGGGCACTGGTTCTCCAGCCAGGACCTCCATGGCCCATCCTAGGTCTGTAGGTTATTTCTTCCTCTGAGCTTGGGATCGAACTCAGGGCCTCCAAGGAAGCATTCACTGTGCTGCTGAACTATCACCTCCACCCCTTGCAGGCCTTTTGACAAGAGGTCCCTCCAGGGACTGAAGAGTGACAGGGGTTTCCTAGGCAACTCCTAAACACCGCTCCTGCTCTTGCCTCTGACAAGACTCTAAGCCAGTGGCTTTGCAGGGGCCGCTTCATGAACCTCTGCCGCTGTCTCCAGCGCCCCCTGCTGGAGACCAGAGTGCAAAGACTTGGCAGAAGGAAAGGTTCACACATGTTCACTCCAAACCCTCGTACCGAGGGCAGGATATGCGAGAAGGCTAAAGAGAAGGATTGGTACACACAACTATGAGCATCGAGAGAAACTTGGAATTAAAAAAAGGTCAGTGGATGATAGAGAGATAGCTCAGGGGCACAAGTGCCTGCCTGGAAAGTGCAAGGTCCTGAGTTCGATCCCCGGTTCCGAGAAAAAAAAAAAAAAAAAAAGCAAATGCCCCCAGAAACCTGCATCCCACTGACACGATCATTTTTCTGGAAAGAAATCACCTGTTTTGCTTTCAATGGCTGGGGAAATACGTGGTATATTCCTGAGTCTTCCTCTGAAAAAAGTGTTACATTCAAGTGAAAGTGACTGTTACATTTTGTAAAAGAATAGGACAAGTCCAGCTTCCATCACGGTGCTCCTCTACCGGCTCAGGTAGCCGCTTCCTGACATTCGGGTGTCGCTACCACAAGGACTGGAAACTTCAAGCAGGAAAAAAGTCGAACTGTAAGTGAGCGGCAGCCCAGGGGAGCCCGCGGCCAATATGACCGCCCTTCAAACTACATGGCAAGAGATACAGGGAAAAACCACCATCTTGGTTCCCAAGTTTTATTCAAGAACTCATAAAAAAATATTCCAGACAAATACACTTTTTTAACCATTATAATAAGATCCTATGTTATAAATTTATTATAAGATCCCATTTGTAATCCAAGAAACGTATGTGGAAAGTATCATTTCCATTTTTAAAATTACTTTTAATAAGAAATATCAATATGATAGTTTCACAACACATTAGTAGTACATTTGCAATAATTAACACATTGCATATTGTCCTCAAAATAGTAACACAGACCACAGGGTGTGGATGTGACAGACACTTTTTCTAATTGATATTGGTAGGAAATTTTTCTTTCCTAATAAGAAAAGAAAAAAAGGGAAAAAACTTCTCTTTGAACTGAGAGGAAGTAGATATATACATAGTCCGATGTTCCATAATTGCAATGGGTTACTGGTGAAACTGGCAATGTTGGATGCTGTTGATTTAAGCGTCTTACAGCTCTTCATATTAATCTAGTTCTGTGTTTTATGCCTCGTAATTAAGCTTTTCCGCTGGGTGATCAAGGGCAAGTTAAAGCAAGACCTGTATAACAAAACATTCATCTTTTGTATCTTCCAAGGTCAAATTCCCTCAGGATTAACTTTGGAACCATGTACAGTGCTTTGTAGAACTGTTGTCCGTGTCAGCGTCTGGGATGAGTCATGGCCATTGCTTGGCCAGTTTGCTTTCTGTGAAAGCCTGAGAGAATGTTTTTCTCCGGGTGACTCTCCTTAGACACACTGTAGCTCCTTTGTCCCTTGCTGCTGAGGGCCCATAAGAGACAAGTAGGCTTTAATCATCGTCTTCCTCCTGCTCTTCATCTGGGATAGTCTGGAAGTCGTGTAATTCACAACTCTCTTCACTGCTAACAACTATGCACAACCAGCCACGCAGATTATTCTTCTTCAAATAGTTTGTTGAGAGATATTTCAAATACCTTTTGGAAAAAGGCACCTCGGAAGTCTCGGCGATCTTGCTATTGCTCGTTTTGATGGTGACCACCCCGCCGCTGAGATTCCTACCTTTGCGGTTCACCTTGATTCTTTCCTGGAGAAATTGCTCGAAATTGGCAGCGTTCACAATTCCATCTTCTACAGGATGTGTGCACTCAAGGGTGAACCTCATGACCTGCTCCCCTCACCCCGCCCCCACATTTGTTACAAACCACAAGCATTTACGCGGTCACCATGGCAGCACAAGAATGAGAAGGGCTCACCTTGACTTTAACCGATAGCTAAACAATGGGGAAGTCTAACATGGAGCTAACTTAGAAAATTGTTTTCTGGAGGCTGGCCTGAGAGCTCAGCATCCTAAAGCGCCCGCTTAGGCACGCTTAGGCAATGTACACAACGACCGCGGTTTAATCCCTGGTGCCACAGGCCACGCCAGCCTTGCCCTTTTTCCCTGGTGCTCAGCTGGCTGCAGTAATTAATTAATTAAGAGAGATTTCAAGCGCTTTAGCACAGAGGAAATCAGCTGGGAAAAAAAACTCAAAAGACATTAAAGATGCACGTAAAAATAATTCAAAGAGTAACAATAAAGGGATACATAAGGGGCAAAATAAAATTTAGTCAAACCAAGGGAAAGGTTGAAGTCCTACGGGTCAAGAGATCAAAGAACAACGAACACCACTTCACAAACCCATTCCTTGCCCAGTCTTGCATACCTAGATTGGTTAATCTGAGTAACAGTTCTGATGAACGAAGTAGTTGACATAACAACCTTTGTTAATTTGCTAGGCTTGTTTGGAAAGTCTGTAGCATATGCATTGTCATTGTTACTCTGTTTCCGTCTTTGTTTTTTATTTCACTCTTTTTTTAATTATTTTTTTCTCGTTTCAGAACCTTTATTTGTTTATTCACTCATTTTTATGGCCGGCTCAGCCTGCCCTGAGGGCAGGGCTGGCGCAGCATGTGGTGCCGGGGATTGAACCGCGGTCCCTACAGCTGCCTAAGCTTTCCTAAGCAAGTGCTTTAGACCACCGAGCCATCCTGGCGGATCCTGATTTTACTCTTTAAGATTAAATTAAATTAAAAAATACTAACACCTCCAGAAATCTAAATATGCTTCAGTTATAGGGTATCTAACATTGATTTATGACATAAATATATTCATTTCATTTCAAAAGAAGCTGAAATGTATTTAATAGTTTTTAATGCCACGTGTAAATGATGGTGTGTCATTGTATGCGTGTGGGTATGTGTGTATGTAAAGAATGCACATTCTCAAACTAGAAAAAGAAGACAACGTTTTTAATATGATAATATAGGCTTTAAAATGAGAGGCATCACTCGGGTTGCCATGGGATTATACATAAATGAATTAATAAACACACAAAGGATTGTTGCCAAGAGCATTTTAAATAAATGTGTACAATCAAAAAGAAACATGAATATTATCAGGTGAAATTGAATGCGTCAATATTCTGTTAGTCTGGTAGATAAGAGTTTAAAGCCCTGAGACTTATAATTTCAAAGCACATTCCTGAAGAGATCCCTCATTATCCACTTTAACAAATCTTAGGGAATAATTTTTTTTAAACTTTCTTCCTACGGAAGGGAAGCTTTATTACACACAAAAAGCTGGATGGGCCCCTTAGAGTTTCTGAGGTAATGGGTCTGGGATCGAAGCCAAGCTTATGTGTGTTTAATAAATTCACAGGTGGCACTCATCCTGCTTATGTGGAGACAGACTCTTGAGAACCATTAGCATTTTTTCTAGCCCTAATGTTCAGACCCAATCAGAATACCCCTTCAGTGCTAACCTCTGCTCCTTGTTTATCCTAGGCCGTGAAGGACATACCAGGCAGTTCCATGACACCATGACAACCTCTGTTTCCCCAAGAGCTTGTTCTTTCTCTGAATGACTTTTTTTTTTTTTTTTTCTGAGAAATGCTATGGGGAAGTTGCGAGCGGGGAATTGCTAGCCTCTGTCTGTAAGACTTACAAGGTGGTTTTCCATGGGGATTCCTGGAGGGTAAACTTTCCAGGACACGGGGGAGTAAGTTTGAAAACCATCTCATTCAATCAGTTATTTTATTATGCTAGGCTTTAAGCAAATACAATACCTTAGGGAGGAGAAACTTTCTGCCACTTCTCTCTGAAGGAAGAGAATAGTAATTAAAGGCAAATTTGTTTTCTCCAATTATCCCTACGTTTTTCTAATTTGTTCAGCTGTTTACAGAAAACAAGGTAATTCTCCTGGATATTAAGTACCTCCTTTCTCTTTCTTCATAAAAGACACGCAGGGATCCTCATCATAATGGCCTAGGTGTTGCTTTCTCTTAACGGAGTTTAATTTCAAAGGTAGAAATGTTTCCCTGAAGGTTGTGTCAGTAATTCAAGCACTCCCTGTAGCATTGACTCTGGGAATTGCACTGAATGAGAAAAGAAATCTGTGGGAAGATGTTTCCGTTGAATGGGAGAGAATATATTCTCTCATGGAATTGCTACTAAATAATCCAGTGGTTTGAAAACTGCAAGCATCTTTTGCGATTTGAGGGTTACAAAAATTCACTGTAAGCTTGTAGGAGTGCCATTGTGGTGGAAGCAGGAAGTGTTTACCAGTGTTGGCATGAGAAAAATGTCGGCCATGAAAACATTCAAGTGTCAAGTAGAGACAAAGCTCTAAGTACCTTGACATAAAGCATGTCATGGGTACTCTACTACATTGCTTGGAGATCTGTGTAATAAATGCTCTACACATTCAGAGCAAACACAGGATCATTTGAATATTTTCATTGCTCATTTGATCAACTGAAGAGTATGAAACTAACAGTGCACTGTACAACAGTGTTTGCATGTGTTTATTTATATAATATTGTGGCAAAGTACTTCTCTTCCTTAGAAAAAATACTGCATACATACTCTTTGAGTCATAATAAATTTCATGCATTTTTGAAACATGTCGCTATTGGCCTTCCAGAAATCTCACATTAACCAATTGAAGGATAAATAGGTAATGTTTGAATATCACTGGTCATTTGGGAAATGCAAATTAAAACAACACTGAGATTCCACCTCACCCCTGAAAGAATCGCTAACATCAAGAAGTCAGCCAACAACAAATGCTGGAGAGGCTGTGGAGAAAAACGAACCCTTCTCCACTACTGGAGTGAGTGCAGACTGGTACAACAACTGTAGACATCAGCACAGAGGTTCCTTCAAAAGCTAGAATTGGAATCCTGAGCCAGCTATTCTGCAACTAGGTGTTTTTCCTGAAGTACATAAAACCTCACACTACAGTGATATATGTGCACCATGTTTATAACTGCACAATTTATCATAGCTAAATTCTGCAGTAACACAAATGCCCACCAATTGAAGATTAGATAAAGAGGTGGTATTTTTACACAATTGAGTATTATTCAGCTATAAAGCAGGATAACTTTGTTTTTGTATTATTGTTTTTATCACTTTTAATAAGAAATAACAATATGATAGTTTCAAAACACGTTAGTAGTACATTTGCAATAACTGACACATTGTGTATTGTTGTCCTCATAGTAGTTATACAGAGCACAGGGTGTAGACATGATAAATTTTCTGATTGATATTGGTGAGGAAGGAAAAGAAAAAATTTGTTCTCTTTGAACTACGTGGAAGTAGTTGTATACATAGGCCAATATTCCATAATTGCATTGGGTTACCAGTAAAACTGGCAATGTTGGAAGCTGTTGATTTAAGCCTCTTACAGGACATCATACTAACCTAGCTCTACATTTTATGCCTCGTAGTTAAGCTTTTCTGCTGGGTGATCAAGGGCAATTTAAAGCAAGACCTGTATAACGAAACATTCATCTTTTGTATCTTCCAAGGTCAAATTCCCTCAGGATTAACTTTGGAACCATGTACAGCACTTTGTAGAACTGTTGTTAGTGTCAGCCATTGGGATGAGTCACGGCCATTGTTTGATCGCTTAAAGCAGGATAAGTTTTTTTTTTTTTTAAGCAAGATAACTTTGAGTCTTTTGTTGGTAAATGAATGCTACTAGAGAACATATTCCTTTTAGTTATTTTTATTTATATTTATTTATTCATTTATTTTATTTATTTATTTATTTATTTATTTATTTATTTATTTTGGCAATACCAGGGATCAAACTTAGGACCTTGTGCTTGCCAGGCAAGCCCTTATTCCACTGAGCTATCTCCCCAGGCCCTTAGAGAACATATTCTTAAGTGAAATAAATCAGATCCATATGTGCAAATGTGACAAAGACAATAGTTTTAGCTCTAACGACAAATTCAACAACTTTAAATACAAAACTCTCAGTAGATTTAGGACAAAAGGCATGTGACAACATACAAAATACTTTAGATTAAAACAAGCCTAAAAATTATACACATACTCAAGGGGAAAATTAAGTATTTTTTTCCAGGATTTGGAAGACAAAATAGGTCCACGTGTAGCACTTCTATTAAACATATTATTGGAAGTTCTTACCGAAGCAATTGAGTAAAATAATGCAACAAAACGAATCCAAGCTTCACAGGAGAAAATCAAATTGTATGTTTGCTGATGCTATCATCTTATTTATTTATAGAAAACTATAAATAGGTACACTAAAATTGCCATGCCTAGGATAACTACAATAAATTTGCAAGATATAAAATAAACATACTTGCTGGGCGTGGTGGCGCATGCCTGTAATCACAGCACTTGGGAGGCTGAGGCAGGAGGATCAGTGTGAGTTCGAGACCACCCTGGGCTACAAAAGTGAGCTCAAGGCCAGCCTGAACTGCCTAGTGAGACCATCTCAAAAAGACAATCAATCAATCAATCAATCAATAAACTATAGCTATGACAATAACGCAGAGACACTCATTAATAGATAAATGGATTTTTAAAAACCGCTGAATTTCTACACTGTGGAATACAGCTCTGACAAAAACAGGACAATAGAGGGATTTTTATTTCAGTTAAAAAATCAGATTACCTAGAAATAATTTGACTGCATCCTTTCCTTTTTGTACCCATTTTATT
Source organism: Myocastor coypus (assembly GCA_004027025.1). NCBI lineage: Eukaryota > Metazoa > Chordata > Mammalia > Rodentia > Myocastoridae > Myocastor > Myocastor coypus. The sequence goes on along the minus strand of PVJA010004661.1, from coordinate 37,798 downwards.
TGCTTCTCTTGCTTAATTGCTTTGGCTAAAATGTTACATGCTCTATTGGGCAGGTGTGATGCCAGGGGACACCTTTGTCTCAGTTCTCAAATTGTATCCTTATTCTCATCACTAAGACATAGTGCCGAATGTTATGGCTCTTGTCTCTCCAAACCCTCATGCTGTCGCAGAGAGGCATTTTGGAGGTGGCTGGATCTAGGTTGTATGATGCTGAGGTTAGATAAATAACTGAGTGTTTCACACAGGCTGTGATGCTGTTTGACTTAGATGTAAGTCTTGCTAAAGTCTCACTTGTTAAGAGATGGTACTTTAGAAAAGCAATGGAGTTAGAGGTCACTGTTACACTCACCAATGCATTCATGAGTTTAGTCATCTAAGAGCCTTTATGAGTTGGGGCCTGGTCAGAGGAGGTGGATAAAACAGGAGTAAACTGGACCAGGTAAAAGGTGTGTGTTCTGGACCCCAGCTCTTCTCTTTGTCTGCTTTATGATTTCCCAGCATCTCTCTCTCTCTGCCTCTGTCTCTGTCTCTGTCTCTGTCTCTCTCTCTCTCTCTCTCTCTCTCTCTCTCTCTCTCTCTCTCTCTCTTTCTGTGTTTTGGGAGATGAACTCGGGATCTTGTGCTTTCCAGGAGCTACCTACCCAGCCCTAGTAGCTTTTGTTCACCATGATGTTTCTGAATTACAGTCATCTGCCCTTGTAAATTGCAGGTGTCAAGTATTTTTCTCCCCAATGACAGGAAATTGACTTATACAAATGGTTGGGGAAAGTGTTGGGAAATGTTTCATGAAGGGAAATAAAATTTCAGGGATCCAGGCATGGCAGGGCATGCTGATAATTCCAGAAATCAAGTGGATGAGGTGGTAAACTTGCAGTGAATTTGCAGTCAGCCTAGGCTACAGGCCAGGTTCAAGGCCTGCCTGAACTGCATAATGAATGCAAAATTTCCAAAAAAAGTAGAAGAATAAAACTGTTTCTAGGGTGCTGGCCAAACAGCTCAGTGGATTAAAATACCTGCAAGCAGGCATAGGGGCTTGGAGTTCAAACCTCGGGCCTGCTGTGCTGGCCCTGCCTCAGGGGCATGCTGAGATGGTATTTGAGACTGAGCCTGGTGAGGCATGCCTGTAAACCCAGCTCTTGGGAGGCTGTAAACAAGCGGATTACTATGAATCCGATCTAGTAGTGAGACCCTGAACACCCTACGATCTAGTTGTGAGACCTGGAGCACCCTGTAGACCCTCCCCCCACAAAAAAAATTCAATCTAAAGAAAAAGAAGAATCTTATGGAATCTATTATGCAGGATATTTATTGTATTTTTATATGTGTATTGTAGAAAATTATGAGCATCTTTTTCAGTTTTCACTGTAAAAATAACTAAATAATATAACATATATACCACTTGGTTACTTTTAAAGATTGCAGAGTGTTACATAGTTGGAATATCTTGCTGATCATGATAAATAAGCATTTAAATCTGTTAGTTTTTTTAAAGTTTAAATGTGAAAACTACATACAATTAGGACTGCAATTAAATAAATTATCATACGTCTTCCATTAAACTTTGGACACGAAAACATCCATAACATTTTCAAAGGCTATTTGAAGGATACATACCTCTCAGAATATTTCTTGACATTCATTCATTTTAGGAATTAGACTTTTTTGTGGAGTTCACGGTCACCCTTTCATTTTAAAGAGATTTTTAAAAACTGATGCAAAGTTGTGAAACAAAGTGAAAGTAAATTGACAATGGTGAGTGCATTTTTATCTTCAAAGCAGTTTTTCCGCTTACCTGATGTAGTGACTTTTAGATTGCACACAAAATTTAAAACTTTCACTTCGTTTAAGCTCATCTTCCCAACTGACACCTACACTGACATGAAATTAATGAAGGTATTATCGTTCTTTCAGTCTCATGGTGGGTGAATTATGTGGAGAGCGAAGTGAACACAATTTATATAATGAGCTCTGAGAACCCAACCCTTGAGATGACAAAAAAACTTATAAATGCTGCAGTGACCTCTCACCTGTAACTCTTGGACCCAGCCTCTATAAAAGCCAAAATCTGGGCTGGGAACACCTTAGAATAACCACTTGCCGGGCAAATGCAAGGACCTGAGTTCAATGCCTGGTCCTGGAAAGAAAACAAACAAACAAACAAACAAAGCCAAAATGGGATTGTGGGGACGCAGGGTGGAGAAGACAGAGCCTCAGAGACAGGCTTCCGAGAGTGTCAGTGTGTCTCAGCAACCTGGCAGAGCAAGAAAAGGAGAAGAGAATGTGGAGGCTGGGCTTTCTCTCAAGAACACTGACCCTGGTAAAATCTCCTAGTTTGCAACTCTTAAGGTGAAGACCCTGGGTTTTGAAGAAACTTCTACTTCCATGGAGACCAGTTTTTGTCAGTAATTTTGCTTTCTTCTCTCACACTTGGACTCTAGAGCCTCTCTGTAATAAGAGGAACACTAGAGTCACCTATTCCTCCTTACTCTTTCCTATAAATTGGAGGCCTCTCTCGGATTTCCTTGTGGCCTCTTAACTACACACTAAAGAACCATGGTGCGCAGGTATTGTCTAACTTTTTTCAAATTTGATGGTATGTTTCTATCATGTCCCTTATTATTATCAGCAAATTCGGCTCATTTCTAATTATTGCTATCTACATCTTCTTCTAGCTATCACTTTAGCTTAGGGTTAATGACACATATAACATTAATTCTATTAATTATTGATATTGGAGACTGTTGTATGATTTTTGGTCTGGTTCTGAAAGAAACAACGAGAAGACCCGATGAATGCAGCTTCAGAGGACTCACTGAGATTTCTTTTCCTCAGTGAGCGCAGAGCCTCAGAAGAATCTTCTTTTTATTTAGCATTTAAAAAATGACTAAGGAGTATACGTCACTACTGTAATAGATACAGCATGTTCCAGACACGTAGCTCACGCAAATGCTAAGAAATAATACTTTAAGCAGGGGAGGAGGCAACCATTGGTGTCACGGAGCAGATAAACAAGGAACAGGGCATCCACGGGATGAGCCGCCATCCACAACCTTGAGCTCCATCCAGGACTCCCAGGCAACAGAAGGCAGCCCTCCCTGGGCTCTGTCTATAACGCACCACTTCTAGGGACACCAAGTGGGCTTCAATCTTATCTCTATCTCACTACAATATGAGACTCAGTGGAATTGCCTTTTCTCAAAAATGTGCCAAGTATTTAGGTAAAAATATTAAGTTATTCAACTGGAGAAGGATGTCTTGACAAGTTACTGTATGTAACATAAATGCTGGAGTAGTTTTATGAAGCAGAGCCTGGTGGCTAGTTTGAAAATACCAATCCTTTATTGGGCTGAGGAATTGTTTCAGATTTTTTTTTTCATTGACCGACAATCTCAGTATTGGCTGCTCAACACAGTAACAGACACTAAGCTTTAAAAATAATCTTTTACCTTGCTTTGTGTATTTGTCTCTGTTGGCCTTTTTTGTAATTCGTTATGTCTACCAAGTCCATAAATAAAACTTGTTTCCATTTTTTATAATTGGTATTAATTATTCAGTGTATATTCTTGTTTTTATTTTTCAAGGCTAGGTATGAATGCCAAAGACTTATTTATTCCAGGTATGCTTTCTCTGACTGTACCATAGCCTGAAATAGATATATAACTCGACCATCCTAATTGTATACTTCTGTTTCTCTTGCATCCACTTTTGAATATTCCAAATGGGAAGACTTGTTTGGGTCATGCAACTGACATTTTGCGGGGTCAGTGTTCATTATACATTAAATATTTGTGTTTGGTTGAAGCCCACAAAACAACAGGTTCTTGTAAGTTCCTGGAAAGTCATATAATAAGCAAGAGCTGTCACAAACCAGACCCCAAAGCAAACCTAAATTTTCCAACGTGACTCGTATTTTTTAAGGTCTTTGATATGGTGTCTCACTACACAGTTTGGACTCGTAGCAATCCTCTGGGTTTTCAACCTCCCCATCTCTGAGATTCCAGGCGTGCTTCCCCCTGCCGGGTCTTGGTGGCCAGGTCAGTGCAGAGTGGAGAATCAAGTCCAAGACCCTGCACTTGCCTAAGCAGCACCTAGCCCACAAAGCTATCTTTCTGGCCATCTCCCATGTGACTCTTGAAGAAGAGTCACAAAGGAAGCTGCTCTGTGGGCCTCTGTCTTCCCAGACCTTATCCTCCTCTGTCCAGCAAAGCCTCATTTGACAGGACAACTGTACATTACATTCCCTCAACCAGGACTCTTTCCTCGTTCCTTAAATCTTCTCATCAACAGTGACGCATCCTACCTCTCTTGGCCATCATTTTCCGATTTTACTGAACCCTCCCCTACTCAATTACCCTTAATAAATTGGTATTTAATGATGTTTTCTATCTAGAGTAAGTTCTTAATTTTAATTTTTCAGGCATTAGTAAGATTGAGACTTTGATTCATTTACTGATCATAAGCATACTATTTCAAATCTTTTTTATTGTGTGTGTGTGCATGTGTGTGTGTGTGTGTGTGTGTGTGTGTGTGTGTTTGAGACAGGGATTTGTCATGTAATTCAAGCTGGTTTGAATGGTTTTGTATTTTTCCTATGCTGTGTATTATACATATGGTCTTTGCATGTATACCTTTTTATTTGAGATAAGGTCTAATGAAATTTCTCAGAGCGTGTTCAAACTTGTGATCTTGTTGCCTCAGTCTCTCAAATTTCTATGGTGCAGACATGCACCACGGTGGCTGAATATGTTTTTCTTTTTTCTTTTTCTTTCTTTTCATTTTTTGTGGAACCAGGGATCGAACTCAGGACTTCGCACTTTTTTTTTTTTTTTTTTGCAAGGCAGGTACTTGTGCCCCTGAGCTATCTCTCCAGCTCCCCCTCTTTTTGCTTTTTCTAACAGTTATGAACATTATTTATTTATTTTAAAATTAATTTTAATGAGAAACAAAAGGCAATGAGACAATTTCAAAAACAGGTAGTAGGAGAGTTACAATAATTAATACATTGCTTATTATTGTCTTTGTAGTAGCTATTCAGAAAAAAAGATGCAGACATGATATCTTGTCTAAACACTACTAGTATAAATCTTTCTTCTCAATGAACTAAGAGAAAGTAGCTGTGTGTATATATATATATATATATATGTATATATATATATATATATATATATATATATATATATATGTTTCACTACAAAATGGTCCTACATTTATATTCCCCTTTTTATTTGTTTTATCAGAGGTGGGTGTTCTACTGCCATTCAAATATTCTTTTTAAACACTTCATTTTTTTTTCTTTGTTTCAGAACTTTTGTTTGTTTATTCACTCATTTTTATGGCAGGCTCAGCCTGCCCTGAGGGCAGGGCTGGTGCAGCACGTGGTGCCGGGGATTGAACCGCGGTCCCTGAAGCCGCCCAAGCTTTCCTAAGCAGGCACTTTAGACCACTGAGCCATCCTGCCGGGCCCTGCCATTCAAATATTGTGGGTGCATGAATTCAGCAAAATAACCCAATATAGTCGAACAGTCCGTAATAGTAGTGAGTAATCAGCAGAACTGGAAATGTGAGGAGCTGTTGACTTGAGCTTTTCACAGCTCAGCATATTAATATGGCTTTACTTTTTATACCTTGTAGTTAAATTTTTCTGATGGATGGTTAAGACCAAGAGAAAGCTTTCTTTCACGAATTTTAGATAGTTTGATACAGAGACCATGGATATAACATCAAACACATATCTTGACAATTAACTCTTTTTATGTTAGCATATACCTGTCCGCCCAAGAGAAGGACACATGCGCAGGCACTCTCATCTATGTACCTGGTATTTGACTTTAATTATGGTATGGTTGTTTTCCTCTTATTACCTCCATACTTCACATGGTTTGTTCTCTTTCTGAAAGAATTCTCTGGACAGACACCCTCTGACAGAGGGAACACCTGGCATCTTCCAAAATTAGGAATGCCGCGTGGTGATCAAAAGAGGTAGACAATCTCGTGTGTGTATAATGATGTTTATAAGGCAGTGTTTGTAATGATGACAGCTCCACTTTAAGGAGATATCAATAAATGCTGCGCGCGCAAGGCACGATTGTCACATAGAGTGCCCTGCTCAGATGTAAAAAAAAAATGGCCATGAAAAATAGGTTTATTGTGCCTTGAAGAACGGAATTTTACATTTATGGAGGCCTCATTGTATGTTACAGGACACATAGCAGAAAAATGATGTGGCTTGTCTCATTTACATACAAATCTTTGTTTACAGAAACAAAGATTTAAAGTTTAAAATGACTATACCAAAAGACACAATGGACACATGGTCATCAATCTCATCGGAAATTCTTCCCTTTGCTTTAAACACACTTTTTCTGTTATTCTTTTTTAAAAATTAATTAATTTATTTTTTTAATGGCTGGCTCAGCCTGCCCTGGGGGTGGGGCTGGCATAGCATGTGATGCCGGGAATCAAACCTCGGTCCCTGCAGTTGCCTAAACTTGCCTAAGCAGGAGCTTTAAACTGCTGAGCCATCTCGCTGGCACCTTGCTATTATTCTTGCCACTTTCTGGAGCAGTTCTGGAAATGCTGTTTTCATGAATGTCTGTAGTTGATCTACCATGATGTCATAAGTGTCCCGAATGGATTCAGAGCATTAATTTTATGAAAGTTTTGACGTTAGAAAATAGCAAGAAATTTCAAGTTTACTGACCCAGCGAATAAGTTAGGAAAAAACATACTATATTTTTACCAAAACTCCTTTTCACTGGATGACATACACCAGCAACCTTCATCACATTATTTGCTATCATATTTGGTAGAGATGTTCAAGAAGGAGGGCTTCCAGAACTCCTTGAGAAAGTGACAGGAAATGTGTGAGAGCAAAAGAGTATTTTTGGAGATTAATGGCAATGTTATTTTACTATAATAATTTGTTTTAAACATTAAATATATAGTTTCAGTTGTGCCTTATAATTTCATATAGTATGCCTACCACTTAGTCAATATCTGTCATTCTTACTGTATAGGTAAAGTATTTACAGCTAAGTGTCTCAAAGTCATGCAGCTAAGCGGTAGGTGAAAACTCTACTTACAGAAGCTTGTCTAATGAACATCATTTCTAAATTTCTAAATAACAAGCATATATCACACCTTGTAATTCACACATATGTTTTTAGACAGTGTTATTTTAATAATTTATAATAATCACAATGAAAGCAGTGGTGCTCAACCTTTCTAATGCCATGACCCCGCAATATGGTTCCTCAGGTTGCGGTGACCCCAAACCAAAAAATAATTTCGGTGGCTACTTCAAAACTGTAATTTTGCTACAGTTACGATTTCTGATGGCTTTAGGCAACCCCCACCGGGGTCGGAATCCACAGGTTGAGAACCACTGATTTAGGGAGTTCTTACTATGTAGAAGAGCATCTTTTAAACTTCACAATTGAGGTGGCATTAAGAGTTTCATATTTAGAAAAAAAAAAAACCATAAGACACAAACTGGCATATCTGTAGGCAGTGACAAGTGGTACAACAAAGGATGAGCTCAAATTCTATACCTATCCAGTATTTTAGAGGTATAAAATAAAGAACTATGGGTAAATAAAAATATGTTTTCAATTATTTTGGACAGAATCTATCAAGGAAAATATCAGTTATGCTACTGATCCATGTAGGAAAATCAAAACTAAGGAGTATGTGACAGAACAGATTTCTACTGAATTAAACAAATTAATAGAATTACACACTTTCAATTGAGAAAGATAGACACTAGCTTTACGGCACTACTCTCACTAGACAAATCCAACAGAAGATGAAGAATTCAATAAGTGACATCAGAAAGTCATAGCTATTCAGCGTGAAGGCTTCTTATTCCAACAATTTGGTACTTGACTTTTACCCTAGCAGCTCCGTCCATGATTTGAGAACAGAGAACTGCACATTCTCACCACAGTTCCTCCTCCAGGGCCTCTCAGATGATTCTGAACTGCAGCCCTTTCTCTTCGCCCTGTTCCTGTCCATGTACCTGGTCACAGTGCTCGGGAACCTACTCATCATCCTGGCCGTCAGCTCTGACTCCCACCTGCACACCCCCATGTACTTCTTCCTCTCCAATCTGTCCTTGGTGGACATCTGTTTTACCTCCACCATCATTCCAAAGATGCTAGTGAACATCCAGACACAACATAAAGACATCTCCTACTTAGAGTGCCTCGCCCAGGTGTACTCTTTCATGATTTTTGCTGGAATGGATAATTTCTTACTGACCATCATGACCTATGACCGCTTTGTGGCCATCTGTCATCCCTTGAAATACATGGTCATTATGAACCCTGGCCTGTGTTGCTTCCTCGTTCTGATTTCTTGGTTCATCATCTTCTGGGATGCTCTGCTCCACCTACTACTGATAATGCATCTGACCTTTGCTAGAGGTACTGAAATCCCACATTTTGTCTGTGAACTTCCTCAACTTCTCAAGGTGGCCAGATCTGACACCTACATCAATAACATTACCTTGTATGTAACAACTGCCCTTCTGGGACTGTTTCCTGTTACTGCAATTCTTTACTCTTACTCTCAGATTTTCTCCACGGTCATGAGGATGTCATCCAGAGCAAAAATGTATAAAGCGTTTTCCACCTGTGGGTCTCATCTCTCTGTGGTCTCCTTGTTCTATGGAACAGGACTTGGGTCTACCTCAGCTCTGCTTTAACCCGTTCTTCCCAGGGAAACAGAATTTCTTCTGTGATGTACACTGTGGTTACCCCTATGCTAAACCCTTTCATCTATAGCCTGAGGAACAAGGATGTTAAGGGGACTATAAGACGACTCCTCAGTAGAGCAGAACCTTGTCTTAGATAGTCCAGTGTCTGCAGAAAAGTGTTACGATTTCACTCCTATGACAAATATTGTGAGTTTCAATGTCCTAGTTGCATTGCTTTTAAAAGGTGTGGATTAAATTTTGCATTCCTAACCACTTGACTCTACCTAAAGCTCTTCCTGTCTAATGTTTGCAATTGCATTCTTCTAGTTGTTCAAGTCCCCAGTGCAGAAGCCATAGAGAGCTACTCTCTTGTCTTCAAACTCCTATCCTGTCTTTCAGCAATCATCTTGATTTGCTTCTTTCTTATTGAACTAAGAGAAAGAACTTGTACAAATATCCTACTTTTTGTTTGTATTTCCTGTTTTGATTTCTTACACTAGGAAGACTGTATGATATTTACACATGTGGGTCTGGCTTATTTCACTTATGAGTATATCTTAAAGTTCATTCCACTTATAAATGAAGGCCTCGAGTTTATCATGTTTTATAGCTGTGTAATACTCCATTGTATAAAAACACCATTCTTTTCACCATTATTCAGGTGACGGGCATTATGGTTGTTTCCCAGGTTTTCCTGTCACAAATTATGCTGCTATAAACACAGGTGCACATACATCACTATGATATGATCTTTTCAGTTCTTTTGGGAAAAGTCCCAGTAAAGGGAGAGCTGGATTGAATGGGATTTTCAGTCTTAGTTTTTAAAAGTCTCTACACTGATTTCCATAATGGTTGTATCAGTCTACATTCCCACTGGCAGTGGAGAAAGGATCCCTTTTCCCTGAAGCCTCTCCAACATGTGTTGTTGTTTGATTTCTTTATGATAGTCTTTCTTTCTGGGGTGAGATGCTATCTCGGTGTTGTTTGAATTTGCATTTCACAGATGGCTACTGGGTTTTTTGTTTTTTTTTTTTTTCACTTTTTTGGTCTTTTTTTTTTTTTGAGACAGGGTGTTGCTATGCAGTTCAGGCTGGCCTTGGGCTCACTTTTGTAGCCCAGGCTGATCTCGAACACACACCAATCCTTCTGCCTCAGCCTCCCGAGTGATGGGATTACAGGAATGCGCCACCACGCCCGGCTCTTTTTTTTAAGGTGCTATTATACACACTACAGAAAAAGTAAATTCAGCTACAATGAGTTAAATGTACACCTGGGGTGCTTATTTCTTTATTGCTTATAATGATCATCTGTAATTGTACCAAATTTTCAATTTCTGTCACCCCCCAAAAGATTATGTAACCCATAAGAAACCATTTATTTTATTTCATATTAATAGGTTTTTCCCAATAGATTTAATAGTAACATGAATTTCAAAAGTGAAATAGCAGGCTTAGGGGCCGGGGAGATAGCTCAGTAGGATAAGCACTTGCCTGGAAAGTACAAGGTCCTGAGTTCAACCCCCAGTACCACCCCCTGCCCCCAAAAAATAGCAGGCTTATAATTCCTTCTTGAATAGAGAGATGATCCAGCATGGAAGCCTCTCATCATCAACCTATTCCTGTCCCTGTCCCTGGTGACCATCCTGGGGAACACGCTTGTCATACTGGCCATCACTTCAGACTTGCACCTCTACATCCCCATGCACCTCTTCTTCTCCAACCTATCCTTCACTGGCATAGGCATAAGCACAACCATGATGGATCCCAAAGATGCCGGTGAGCATCCCAAGCCAGGGTCAGATCATCACCTCCACCAAATGCCACATCATCACCTACCTACACAGAATGCCTCCCTTAGCTTAGCTTTGTCATAAGTTTTGGGGGGTTAAACATTGTCTCCTTGAAATCTGGTTTGTGGCAGCTACATGGCCATTGGTCACTCATTCAGGTAGATGTCCATCATGGATGCCCACCTTTGTGGCCTGCTAGTTCTGCTCTCTATGGTGATTAGCACTGTGCATGCCCTGCTCCACACTCTGATGGTACAGACACCGTCTTCTGCATAAACCTAAAAAATCCCACATGTCCTCTGTGAACATACCCAGGTCATCAGGCTGGCCTGCCCTGGTATCTATATTAATACTTGTCCGATATACCCAGAAGGAAACAAGCTGTTTAATGTTCCTATTTCTGGAGTCATTTTTTTTCTCATACTACATGTATTTTATTTTTGTGAATATAGTCAGATTAGGGAAAGTATAAATCTTTTTGTATTTGTAGAACTCAACTTTCAGTAGTTTCTTTATTCAGTGGAACAGGTTTTCAAGTATATATGAGGGTTTTTTGTTGTCGTTGCTGTTTTTGTTTTGTTTTTCCTTCTTGAGACAGGGTCTCACTATGCAATTCAGGCTGGCCTTGCTCACTTTTGTGGCCCAGGCTGGTCTCGAACTCACACCGATCCTCCTGCCTCAGCCTTCCAAGTGCTGGGATTACAGGCATGCGCCACCACACCCGGCTTCAAGTATACATCAGTTTTGCATTTAGTAACTTCCATTAAGAATGCAGTGTCTTGGTCCGGGGAGATAGGCTGGAGGTCTGTGAACCTACCTAGCAAGTAAAGGGACATAAATTTGTTGCCTAGTACCATGTGCTGTACCATACCCTGAAACCCAGGCTCACAGTACTGACTCCAAAGTTGGGTATGATGGTGCAAGCCTGTAATGCCAGTGCTGAGGAGACTGGGACAGGAGTAACACTGGGAGTCTAAGCTGCATAGTCATACCCTTTATCAAAAAGGTATTAAAAAACAAAGGAATCACTTTACTTATAGTTTCAAGAATGAGAAATTGAAGAAAGCTCTGAGACTCCTTTTTATTGGGAAGTCCTTCATATTCTTCTGTCATTGTCTTTGAGCATAGATTTCTAGAATATGATAACATGAAAAAATATCTCAAAGAGAGACTGATATTTATATCACCAAATATCTCCCAATGCCCACATAATATAATGTAGAAGTATGTTTCGATTTGCATTTAAACTTCTCTTTGACGTAGCCAATTAATATGATATTTGAGAAATGAGTTCAGTCATTAAATTTCATTGAGCTGCTCTATACTCTTAGAAAAGAAATGTGACTTGCAGCCTGAGTTTTGCCAGTTATTTACGGGACACCTTCAGAGAAAGAAGTATTGGAACATTCAAAGAGATCAGGGGTAGGTATGAGAAAGGCTGCATTAGTATCTACGGACAAACTCCTACCTGATTCCCTAGCTCGAGCTCTGGATGTTTCATCAAATACAGGCTATAGAGCTGAACTCACGTATATGTTTAGGTAATGCTGAGGCTTTTTGTGGACAAATGTTTGCTCCAGAGGTCATGTGAACCTCTCTCTCACTCAGCTTCATTAATTATGTAATTCTCACAATTTGGTTATGCCAATGATTTGGGGTTTTATGGAGATGTTTGTGGTTTTGAACTTCTTCAGAGAAAATTCCTTTAGTTCTTAGAAAAATGGTCTGATTTTGGAGAATGCTCTATGTTCAGCTCAGAAGAGTGTGTTTTCTGATGTTGTGAGCTAGAACATTCTGTAGAGATCTATTAAGTCCATTCATTCAAAAATTTGGTTCAATTCTGATAATACTTTGTTGAACTTTTGTCTAGTGGCTCTGTCTATTGGTGGCAGTGTGGTACTGAGGTTTCCAGACTGAAGTTGCATTAGTACCTACTTGATACTTAAGGCTCATTAATATTTGTTATATAGAGTGGTGTGTACCCATATTTGGTGACTATAGCTGTATGACTATAGCTGGAATGTGACCTTAAATATATAGTGACTTCCTGTTGTCTATTTTGATTAGTCTTGTAGTGAAGTTCGTTTTACTTGCAAATAAAATAACCATCCTTGCTTTGGGGGGTGGGTTCTGTCGCACGAAATACCATTGTTCATCTGTGAGTTTCTTTCTTTCTTTCTTTCTTT